>CAUYQV010062920.1:0-27783 GCA_963574575.1 Galagoides demidoff
ACATTCTTAGGCTATTTGGTTATAGCTTTCATATAAAAGGTATAAATTAGTTTCATAATAAAGGTGTGTACATTGGATACTTTTTCCTCCATTCTTGCAATACTTTGCTCAGAAGAACATTCTCCAGCTCCATCCATGTGAACCATGGGGAAAGGTTTGACAATAGCACTCACTAGCAAAAAATGTCAACATGAAATCAATCAAAAGGAATACAATTATCCAGAACACAATGTAATATTTTTAAAAAATGAGTTTGAGACGAAAAATTAGTATTTCATATGAGTTCCAAAAAATGAGATAACAATGGAAAAGTTTATCCAGGGCTCCAAAAATTAAGCAAGCTGAGTACAAAGTTTAAGAAATCACTGCCTAGAAATCCACAATTAAGCAAATTAACCTCAGGCATATTAAAAAAGATTTGTGCTTTAGGTGCATCCAACATTACTTTATTTAAGAAGAAAATTTACTGCCTTTCAAAACATATTATCAGTGACAAGAAAAGGTGAACCAGTCTGTGGATCATCTCATGTTTTATCTAATATTTCTCTTTTGAAACATACTCTTGGATATTTCAAGAGTATATTCCCTTGGATGTGTGACATAGCAGAATACTCTAACATAGATGACTTTAGCTCTCTGTATTCTATGGATTTCTGGAAAAAAAACCAATAGTGCATGCTAATGATCTAAAATCTTGCTATCTGCTTTGGCTCATAAAAGAAATAGAGATGATAGCTTATGAAGATAGAGCATCTTTCCACAATCCCCACATAGCCAACATTTCCAAGGCCTTCCCTGGCCACTCCAGTCCACAGTGGCAGCTCCCAAGTTCAACTCTTTTGAGTTTGCTGCACAAACAGCTCCTTACTGTTTGCTGAGCCAAATATTAAGCATACTGCTTTATAAACATTTGCTCACTTTCACAATGTACCAGGTACTTGGGTCCACAGAGAGTCTTGAACAAGCACAGTTGTGCAATTCCATTCATTGCCTAAAGGTATCTGTTCAAAGGATAAGTGGGGGTTGAAATGCAGCTAGCCAGGCTGCTAAGCCTGGTTCCAGACAAACCTGTGCTCCTGGGGTTCCATGTGTCCAGCTAGATCACCCTTTCTAATTCATATAAAAATGTGCTGTGGACCCTCTTTTTGAGGAAAGGAAGCAAACCAATTCTCCTTGTCTTAAAATCTGCAAAATGAGAAAGTGAGCTCTCCTCGCAGAACAAACTTTGATTCTTTTAATTGAAAAGAGATGGAAGATATCAGAGGTCAGAGACTGACCTGAAGTGTTTTCTTTTTTTTTTGTAGGTTTTGGCCGGGGCTGGGTTTGAACCCACCACCTCCGGCATATGGGCCAGTGCCCTACTCCTCTGACCTACAGGCACTGCCCCCTGAAGTGTTTTCATTTCCAATCAAATTGTGATACTAGAAAAAAATTCACATATTGCCCACAATACTTCCTGCCTGAAGTGAGTATTCTTCAGTTGCCTGGATAGCACCTCTCATGTAATTAATGATCAATGACCAAGGGAGCACTGATTTTCCAGCTGAGTGTCTCCAAAGCAGGGAGGTGCGCACACTCTTGACTTATCCTGGGGCAAAAATTATTGGTCTGTATTGGCCCTTAGTGTAACAAACTTAACTCTCCTAACTCAATTGATTCAGTAAAGGGCAATTACTTTCTAGTCTTATTTTTTAAATAGAAAATGGAAAGCTAGTTCATACAACGTGGAAACCCAGAGAGAGTTATTCCAGGAAACTTGTAGAAATTAGGTATTCTCACTTTTGTTACAACATACAGTTTATCCTCTCGAAAAGGAACAGACTAATATTTGGAGAATCTGGGTTCTCAGCAAATTCATTACTCCACAGGTATCCAAGCATCACCAGAAAGCCCCACTTCATCCCAACAGTGCCCTCTGCTACTGCCTGGTAGATTAATATGATAGATGATCAATAAATATTTGCTGAAGAAATGTTTGAAGAATGAATGAATAAATTAATGTTGTCAGTTATCCAGCTGCTACAGTTTGGATCTGGTTTGACCACCCTTCAAATCTCATGTTAAAAGTAGATCCCCAATGTTGGAAGCAGGGCCTAATGAAAGGTTTGGGTCATGGGGGGAAGTGCCCTTCATGAATAAATGGATACCCTCATTCTATTCATTCTGAGAGAGCTGACTGTTAAAAAGAGCCTGGCCCTCCTCTTCATCTCTTTCTTGCTTGTTTCCTCACAATGTGACCTTTGCACACACAGCAGCTCCCCTTCACCTTCTATTGTGAATGGAAGCAGCCTGAAGCCCTCAGGAGAAGCAGATGACAATGCCATGTGCCTGGTACAGTCTGCAGAACCATGAGCTAGATAAACCTCGTCTTTATAAATTACCCAGCCTCAGGTATTTCTTTATAGCAATAAAAATAGACCAAGACAGCAGCCTTGCTAAATGTTGCCAATACTTTAGAAGCAGGCGCCTGTGGCAGATAAATAGCAGATCATTCATTTTTTTGCAGTTTTTGGTGGGGGCTGGGTTTGAACCTGCCACCTCCAGTATATGGGGCCAGCACCCTACTCCTTTGAGCCACAGGCACCAGCCCCAGATCATTCATTTTCATTCATGTTAATACATTATTTTTCTTAACTTCCTGTGATTGATAGCAACACTAATACATTAATTTCATCTGGCCTGGATATGTACAGAGTCTCTGGAAGGTATATAATTAGATTTATGAGGGCTGTCTGCAATTATAACTGGGTTTAAGACATTGAGAGGAATGAAATATACACTACATTCATGCTCCAGGAAATCCACAGATGCTCAGAATGCAGAGTTATTCAAGAGAATAATTACATTGTAATAAAGTATTACATTGGCTGGATTGGACCTGTGAGTTTTCTATCAATGTATTTATTCAGTTCAATTTCATTCAGCCTGTCCAGTATGATCAAAGATACTCTGGAGGGAGAATTAGCAAAGACTCAACAGCCTCACTGGGGACACAAGACGTAACTTTGACATGACATTGAGAGAGTGGCCTATCCAACAGACAAGTGGAATCCCAAAGCAGGTAGACCAGAGGCAGTAAAAATCCAAGGGATCAAATGCAAGACACCAAACCCATAAGGGAATATGAAATCAAACCAGTAGGGTCAATAATTTAAAGCAGTCATTATAACCTTCCTGCATGAGGTAAATATAAGCACTTCTGAATCAAAAAGAAAGAAACTGTCAGCAGAGAAAGAGAAACTGTAATAAAAAGAGCAAAGTAGAAATCTGAGAATTTAAAAATAAAATATCTGAAATAGGTGGGCTCAACAGCAAAACGGAGATGGCTGAGGAATGTGTCAGGGAACCTGAAGATAGATCAGTGGAAATTACCTAATCTAAAGCACAGAGAGAAAAAGGATTAAAAATAGGTAAATAGCACAGGACCTGTGGAACAATCTCAGTATTACTGGAGTCCCTGAAGAAGAGAAGGAATATATGGAGACAGATAGAATATTTGAAGAAATAATGTCTCCAAACCCCTCAATTATGGTGAAAGACATAAGTACATTAATTCAAGAAGTTCAGTGAACCCAAACAAAATAAATGCAATGAAAACCATACTGTACACTTCAAAATTAAACTACTGAAAACCAGAGATAAAAGAAAATTTCTTGAAAAAATCCATAGCCAATTGATACATTTTGTGTAGAGGAACAATTCAAATATTACAGATACTAGACAATAGTAACAGCTCCTCACCAGAAACCATAACGGTGATAAATACTGAAAGAAAAAAATATGTCAACTCAGCATTTTATAGCCAGTGAAAATATCCTCCATGAAGGATAAAATAAAGTAAAATAAGGATATTCTCAGATGAAGGAAAACAAAGAGCATTTATTGCCAATATATCCACTCTAAGAGAAACTCCTAGAAGTTAAGGCTAAAGGAAAATGTTTCCAGTAAAATATTTAGAACTTCATGAATGAAGAAAAAGCAATAGAAATGATAAATATCTGGTTAAATAATGTATTTAATGTGTTTATAAAGTTATTAAAACAATGTATGAAGGTTGAAAGTAAAGACTAGAGGCCCAGGACAGTGTCAATGTATTCAAATGTAATAAATATGCTGACTATAACATAAAGGAGGGGCAAAGAGATGTGGCTGCAAGACTTCTACATTTTACTTGACACTGTTAAATATTTATTTGATGTAGACTGGGAAAATTTAGGGATGTATCTTATAAACCCTAGAGCAACCACTAGGAAAAAAGAAAAAACACAAAAAGATACAGCAGAAAAAGCTAACAGGTAAACTAAAATGCAATACTGAAAACTCTTCAAAAGAAGGCAGAGAGACAAAGAAATAACAACATGGTATCATTAATCACATTAAATGTAATGCTCTAAACACATCGTTTGAAAACAAAGACTGTCAAATTGGATTTTTTTTTTTTTTTTGAGACAGAGTCTCACTATGTTTCCCTCAGTAGAGTGCTGTGGCATCACAGTTCACAGCAACCTCCTACTCTCGGACATAAGCGATTCTTTCTCCTCAGCCTCCTGAGTAGCTGAGACTACAGGCACCCACCACAACATCCAGCTACTTTTTGTTGCAGTTGTCATTGTTGTTTAGCTGACCCAGACCGGGATCCAACCCATGAGCCTTGGTGTATGTGGCTGGCACCACAACCACTGTGCTACAGGCACCGAGCCAAATTGGATTTTTTTTTTAGCAAACAGCATGTCATCTACAAGAAACCTTCTTTAAATATAATGATACACATATATTAAATGTAAAATGGTAAAAACAGATAAACCATGAAAACTTTCATGAAAAGAAAGCTGTATTGTCTATTAATTCAATAAATTAGACTTTAAATAAGAGAAAATTACTTACCAGGGATAAAAAGGGACAGCATAAAATGATACAAAGTTCAATCTATCAAGAAGATGTCCAACATCAGTTTATATCCACCTAACAGAGCTCTGAAAGGAAGGAAGCAAAACCTGATCAAACTAATTGGAGAAACAGACACATTCACAATTCTTCTTGGTGGCATCAACATTCCTCTCCACTATCCATAGAACGAGGACACCAAAAAAAATCAGTAAAGGACATTTAAAGAATATCCACCCAAGCAAGGTACAGTGGTTCATGCCTGTAATCCCAGCACTCTGGGAGGTTGAGGCAGGTGGATTGCCTGAGCTCACAGGTTCAAGACCAGCCTGAGCCACAGTGAGACCTCATCTCTAAAAGTAGCCGGGCATTGTGGTGGGTACCTGTAGTCCCAACTACTGGGGAGGCTGAGGCAAGAGAACCTCTTGAGCTAAAGAGTTTGATGTTGCTGTGAGCTATGACACCACACACTCTACCGAGGGCAACAAAATGAGACTCTGTCTCAAAAAAAAAAAAAAAAAAAAAAGAATACCCACCCAACAAGGATAGGATGCACATTCTTTTCAAAGGGACCTGGAACAATCACCAAGATAGACTATACAGCAGGCCATAAACTACACTTTAACAAGTTAAAAAGAATTGAATTCATACAAAATATTTTTGTAGAGCACAATGGAATTAAACAAGAAATAAATAAGAGAAAAGTATCTGAGAAATCCCAAATACTTTAAAATACCTTATCTTCCCCACTGCCCACACCAGGCACATGCTCTTCACTGGCTCCCAGGGTTCACTAACAGAACTGAGCTTCTGTCCAGAGGTAACTGGCTTGATATTTCGCCCTCTGTTTCCTGCCTTTCCTTGCCTCTCTTGCTTTCTTACACCCACAGAAATGTTTCTGGGGATCAATTCCCAAATAAACTCCTCTCTTGGGGTCTGCTTTTAGGATAAGCCAAACTAAGACAGCTGCATATATGCTTATTTCTCATTATTCATGGTAATTAGATTTTCTAAAGTGAGAAAAGTGTGACTCAATCACTACTAACTTATTTCTAGGGGTAATACAAGATTAGGTCCCCTTGGCCAGGTGCAGTGCCTCATCCCTGTAATCCTAGTACTCTGGGAGGCCAAGGTGGGTGGATTGCCCGAGCTCACTGGTTCCAGACCAGCCTGAGCAAGAAAGAGACCTCATTTCTAAAAATAGCCGGGTGTTGTGGCAGGCACCTTGCAGTTCCAGCTACTCTGGAGGCTGAGGCAAGAGAATCTTTGAGCCTAAGAGTTTCAGGTTGATGTGAGCTATGACGCTACCGTACTCTACTGAGGGCAACAAAGTGAGACTCTGGCTCAAAAAAAAAAAAAAAAGATTAGGTTTCCCTTGAGCCTCTGGTTACATTTTCATGAACTGGTAAATGCATAACCTTGTTGTATGTGTTTTGCTGTTTAAAGACACTTTATTTAATGTACATCCATGGTTCATTAACATTGAACTCACAAACAGCACTATAACTTATGCCTGGACAAAACTTATATAACGCACATATTTCCTCTACAAGGCACGACACAGGGACACTAGACAGCACTTCAGCATTACGCTGGGGGCCATTTTTTTCTTTTTTTTTTTCATTTCAGATTAATATGAGGGTACAAATGATTAGGTTACAGTGTTTCTGTTTGTTAGGTAAAGTCCCTGTTGTAGTTGTGTCCCACACCCAGGAGGTGTGCCCTTGGGGCCATTTAAACAGCAAATAACAAACCAAAAAAGCACAAAAATATGTGGGGAAAGTGGCACTAAACATACCCCAAGGACATTTGTTCATGTTAGACAGTTAAAACAGGAAAGTCACTTGGTTCAAACTCAGCTGTGGGCATGTACTTCAGGTGAGTCCAATTTCCCCCCACCCCGGGCTTGTCTGTGAATGACTGCAAAGGCCGTGTGAGGATTGATTTGGGGACTACAGATAAGTTTTAGTGACTCAGAAAATTTCCAAATATAGAATCCATAAATAATGAGGATTGACTGTCACTTTTTAATCATTTTTAAAGTCTTGACTTGGTGATTCATGGGTGGAATTCTTAATTTACTTCCGTCTCGTACAGAACAAGAAC
The DNA here is from genome assembly GCA_963574575.1 of Galagoides demidoff. Classification (NCBI taxonomy): domain Eukaryota; kingdom Metazoa; phylum Chordata; class Mammalia; order Primates; family Galagidae; genus Galagoides; species Galagoides demidoff. Next base: position 6,991 of record CAUYQV010062920.1, read on the forward strand.
TTTTGCTTAGTCAACAAGGACACCATTCTCTAACATCTTTCTCAGCCCTCCAATGCATGTAAATTATATAACATGGTGCTTAATATGTATTTGACACCTTTCTTTGTGGCTCTCCTCAGCTGACTTTATTGTAGCCATCCTTGTTCTTTTCTGTGCATTTAGACAGGTTGTGACTTAAGTTTGGGTGTAAACAAGAATAAATAGAATGATTCTGGAAAAAAGACTAGCCATTTCTTACGCAGTACTATCTATCAGTTCCAATCATTCTCAGAGGAGTCACAGAGTGGTTGATGTCCTGATCAACTATCCTGAGGGAGATAGAGTAGTTGAAAAGTAATCCCTGGGCACAAGTTCAGGTTAATCCTTGTGCAGCATAAAAAAGAGTGGATAGAATTGCCTTCGATGAATGAACAAATCAGACAGAAGGAACTTAGAGAGAGGTGATAAAATGAGTCAAATGTTTACTTCTGAAATGTCTTTCTTCTCTAAATCATAACATTTGGGAATAAGAAAGAATGCTCAACAGCAGATAAAATTCCAGTATATTATTTTTAATATCTCTGACATGAACTCTGACATTTAAGACTGCGTAGGAAGGTGATACAAAGGATACAAAGCCTAGCTAAATAAAAGAGAGTGAGAGGATTAATTTTGAAAAGGAAGCATAATAATAGCACAGGTTTAATTTATCTCCAGCAATGTCATTGAGCTAAAGCAGGACACAATTATGATACAAAACATAGAACATGACCAATAATCTTTAATGACTAGAAGAAGCTATAATACAACTTCCCCCTAGAAATTTATAGAGTTAAATAATACCGTCATTTCCTTGGTGCCACTTTTCCCAGTTCCTGTTAGCACAGGAAACTGGCAATAATCAAATTTTTTTGTCTTGAGCTACCACTCACTAAAAAAGAAATATTTCAAAGCACAAAACACTCATGTTAATGCCATCTGACAACTTAAGAGGTAGCAGTTGACTCACAACTTATTATCAAATGTGGAAAAAGAATGGTCTAGACAAAACTTTCAACAGCTCATACATCATTCAATAAACCTTCAACAGAGTACAGTATTTTGTGTCAAGCCACGTGTCAGGAAATGGGAAATGGGATTTAATATAGGATTGAATGTTCCCCAGGTGTGCCCTTTGTAATAAGACAAGTTACTCACCCGACATGAACATACTGACATAGGTGCCAGCAGAAGTCCAGGAGACTGTAGGAGCTCAGGAGAGGACAACATATCCGGTGGGTGGGCCAGAGAAAATTTCCTGGATATGCTAGTGCCTACACTGACAGTGCGTGGAAATGTGGAGACTCTAAGAAGCTGAGCATCCCAAGTCCACCTGGAATGGACAGTGCAAGTGTGTGGCTGGAGAGAGATGACTGGGCAGGTAGGCAGGGGCTAAACTTACGCCAGGCAAAGAAGACTCACTGTGAGATTTGTCAGTCATGGAGGAAGATGGGGGAAAGTCTGAGTAATGTGAGATTTACAATTTAGGGAGCTCAGGCAGAAAGAGAATGGATTGCAGAGGTGGAACAGAATCAGCAAACCTGTTAAGAGGCTGCTACAGTAATCCAAGTACTAACAATCCAGAAATCAATGGCGGCCTGAATTAGGACCACATGGAGGGAAACCATAAGGCAGAAGAAAATCAAGAGCTATTTAGGGACAGAATCTTAAGTTTTTGGCGACTGATAGATGTCAGTGAGGTGAGGGAATCCAGGAGTCTTGCGCCTACTAATTGGACAGTGGTGCCAGAATAGTTCCTTACAACAGAATGTAATGGAGTTTTATAATGTGACAACAGAACTGATGACTTATACATCAGAAATAAAAATTGTCATTATGACTGACAAGAGTCATAATGGAACATTCTACTCCAGTATGTTCTACCCTGTTATCTTGAAAAAGAAACCTTTCCCCCACCACTGAGCATAACACTGTGACGTAGACACCCAGACCCTAGAGATTCATTTTAGCCAGAGACGATGTTTCCTGGGCACCTGTGACTGCTAGGAGGGTCTGAGATTCTCTGTACCCAGTACATCATCAACTCGGCTCCAAGGCAGCAGTGGTCCCCTGCAATCAATACTTTTAAGATGGGGTCTAACCAGCCTGGAAATCCTTCTCCCCAAGATCTTCATAAACACAAGGGGGAAACTGATTATATAAAGGGTTGGAGATTAAAGCTTTGGATGAGGTCTTGGCTTTCTTTTTTCCATAAGCATTACACTCTGAGGATATACTGGGAGTCTACAATCTCATTGGGAATTGGATAGTCAGGCATGCCAGCTATATCTTCACTGGCTCTCCACTTGCTCTCAGCATAGAATCTAAACTCCTTAGCATCATACAATGATCTTCATGCTCAGGTGGACCATCCACCCAAATCACAATGGTTCCCTTTTGCAGAGAACCTGCTCTGACGTGGCAGCCATGTTTCCACGGCACAGTCTGAAGTCTTGGTAACAGTTTAGCAGAACAAAAGTGGGCCCAAGATGACCATCTGCTAGGAATATCTATTTCCTCAATCATCTTCCTTTACTCAAATGCTGACATATAATGGAGCTTTAGTAAATAACTATTACAGATACAAATGATTTATATAATAGGAAAAAAATGCTCTAGAGGTTAGTTTTACTGTTCTATAGAATATTAATATATTCCAGCATTCTTGTATTACACTGGCCATATAAACTGGTCTTTTAAATTCTTCTATAGCATACTGCTTATTCCCTAATTAATAAGTGAATCTCTGACACATGCTTTTTCCATTGTTTTAAATTATACTTTGACAAAGATACCTAATTTCTCACACTTCAATTTTCTCTGTGTGAAACATGGTTAATTATAAATCTGAGAAGAATTCATTCATACTGTGAACAGTTTTACCACCCAACTATGCTTACCGGTAAGAGTTTGCAAAGTATTTCTATGAGAGCTGTTTCATCTTCTGGAGAATAGTGATCTCTGAATATCTGTAATTTCTTACTAACAGCATTCCCATTATCTTTGAGGGTCAAAGGTAGCCTGGGAAAAGGTCAAGGTCTTTCACAGATGCAGCTCAGCCTAAAAATTACCACTGTGTAGTAGCTGGAGCAAGGTTTTGGAATAAGCTCTAATTGTTCTACCTGGCTTTCAATCATGCTCCCATCTACACAATTACCCACCTTGCCTGGTGAATCAATAGAGCCATGAGCATGGAATAATAAACTTGCTAAGGCTTGAACTCTGCCCACTTGCAAGTCTCAATCTTTGGGCAATTCACCTGATTAATCTTTCTGGGTCTCACTTTCCACTACAGCACAAGGCAGTATTATTTTCCCTACAGGCATGTTCAAAGAATTAAAAGTAAGCCTGGCTCACCCCAGGTAGTCCACAAGTGTCAGCTACATAAATCTAAAACACCCAAGAGTACTCAGATTCTGCACCTTGAGCACTCAATTTAGAGGCATGATTTTTCTTGGAGCAGGGAGCCTCTGGGAACTGGGCGAAGTGAGACAGCCAAAGGCCCTTTCAACTGTTAAGAATTCTTCCCTAAAGAAAATACTTTGTCGACCAAAGTACATTATGTGAACAATAATTTTTAATTCAACTTGTTAATATGTTGTTTAGGATATGGCATCCTCATTTATAAGTGAAATATGTTTGTAATTTCCCTTTATAATAATATATTTTTTCCAATTTTAATATCAGGTGTATCCAGATGAAGTAGAATGATTTTGAAGTATCTCTTCTTTTTCTATGGTCTATAAGATTTGGCATGATGTTTTTTTTGAAATTATCTTTTATTTTATTTATAAATATTAGTTGTCTATTTTTTGAGACTTTGGAAAAAAATAATAAGAAGTTAACTGATGACGCCATACTGAACCTCAGAGTCGAAATGTTCTATGATAGACATACTCTTATTTGACAATGTGAACGTTACTTTCTTTGCATTATTATTATTGCTCAATTAAAAAAAGAAAATATTTTGTAAATGCTTCAGCAGAACTCAAAAATGCCCACAGACAATTAGGTTAGCGATGCTAGGTACTCTTCCTTGGTTCTTGGCTCCCAGGGCCAAAGAATGAGCATTGGTGCCTAGCTGATGACTGAGTGATCACAAACACAAAGCAATCACAGTCACATACATATATATATATATATATATATATATATGTATATATGTATATATATATATATATATATATGTATGTATGTATATATGTATATACACATTTATTGCAGAACAAAGCAAACGACAAGGTGAATACTCTCAACGAGTGAGAACCTGACGTCAGGGCACACACTATCTTTTCTATGTAAGTAGTTTGTTCCACTTTTCCTCCTCCCAAGATTGGCTGTGTCCTCCAACCCTTTGGTATAATTGACAGGTTGGGGTCACACAACAAACCCCCTAATACCACAGTCTCCCCCAACCTTAGAGAAGGTGGGTGTCAAAATTTGCGATTTTAAATACGGTAGAACCTCTGTAAATTGACCACCCAAGGGACTGTCTAACATATGGAGGAGTCCACATAAGGATGCAGGCCTGCTGTACTGGTGCTTACAAATTAGTTCAACCTAAGGAGGTGGCCAGTGTAAGAAGGTGGTCAACTATGGAGGTCCTACTGTATATGAAAATGAGCCCAGGTTAGTTTCACAAGACACCAGGCCCTAGCTATAACTTGCTTCCTGCTCTCTGCCCCCGCTCCGCGTACCCCACCCCCAACTCCGCTGTCCCTAGCCACTGCCCTTAGTCCTGTCAAGGAGAAGAGCTGCGGTGACAAAACAGCACACACACACACACACCCAGGTGGAGAGATGCCAGGGCGAGGCGACATGCCTCCCTTCACACCAGGAGGCCAGAGTTGCACATCTCCCCCACAGACAGCAGCCCTGGAGAGCAGGGACCGCGGGCGTCCAAGATCCAAGCGAGGGCCTATTCAGAGTGAGCCTGGCCTCGCTCGATGCGTTCGGCCGAGAAACCGCTCCGCGCGCGCATCTGGCTGCATCTCCGCTGGGAACTTGGAGGTGGCCCAGAAGCCCGGCCAGCACAATGGACATGGAAAAGTATTTTAAAACATCCCAGAAATCATTTCTAATCCCCAGTCGTCAGTAAACCTTCCACTGGGGATGAATAGAGTGTTTATTTTTAAGCACACGCCCCCCGATTGTTACTCCACCTCCCGTCTCTTAGGCAGGGTCTGTCTATTAGGAGCTCACGGCGGGCCCTGGGAGCCCTGGGGTAGAGCCACGGGTCGATTCCCCCGCAGGGCGCCCAGTGCCCTGGCACCTGCAGGATTAGCATAGTCGGGGTGTTTACGTGACACTCTGCAGCTCTCCTACTCCGAAGGACACCGGGAGCAGCCGGCGCCTCCAGCTCCAAGTTTACCGAAGAGCTGCCTGGCCCAAAGTGCACCCCACGGCTCCCTCTTCCCGGCGGCAACCGGTCTCAGAGCTCTGCCACGTGCCGCCGGCGTCCGCCAGGCCCAGTGCCTCGCCTCCTCCCCGCCTCGCCCCGGGTCCTGCCCCTCCTGGCTGCGGCCAGCGGAGCCCCGGCCCCACCCCCGCACTTTCGCCCCGCCCCTAGCCCCGCCTCTAGCCCCGGCCCGCCCGCGCTCCCGGGGTTGATATGGCCTGTGCGTTGGTCAGAGTGGCGCGCCGCTGGTGTCCGAGGTAAGCTTGGAGTCCAGGCCTGCCGGCGCAGGGTCACCCACGGACTCCTCTCTCTGGGTGAGGGTGTCCGCCCATGGGAGCTGCCCTCTCGGTTTTCTTGTCTGGGTGGCAACAGGATTTTACTTTAATGATTTCCCAGCGAGAGAGGACTCAAGTATGACCTTCTCACCAGCTCCCTCTTCCGCTGGGCGGGGAATGGTCGGATGGACGCGTCCGGGAGGCCAGGGCCCGTGGTTCTCTGTCCGCCTGTCCTCAAGGCCGCCGCCTGCCTCCAGGCTCAGTGTGCTGCCGGATCCTCCCGGGGCCGGCTCCTAGCGCCTTTGCGGCCCCTGCGGCGCGTGGTGCTTTCCTGGGAGCCCCGGCCTGCGCCCCACCCTGGGTGCTTTTGAGGTCGCTTGCTGAAGTGGGGCAGAGCATCTTTAGGCTTTTTTGCTGAGAGCTGTGGAAACGCAAGCCTTTGACATCAACGGGGGCTTAAACTATTTGTTTTTCGGAGAACATGGTGTAATGTTAAATGTTAGGGTCCGCGGCCACCGCTAGGAAATGACCCCAAACGAATCTGCATTGGGAACAAAACTGGAACGTGGTGGGTGCCTTGGAGTAATGGAATTATGAGTGATTTCCCTGACTTTGTCTTTTCTTAAATGATCATGCTTTCTGCAATTTGTTTTTAAAGTTCACACTTTATTTTCAAAGTAAGTTTGCACCACAGTTAATGGAAATTTCCACATTTAGGCCTTCTTTGAACATTTAAATTTTTCTTTTCTTCTGTGAATTTGTTGTGTAGAATTGCAGAGCTTTCCCCTTTTCCAAAAAAAAAAAAAAAGAAAGAAAGAAAATGATAATAATAATGTATACAGTTTACTGTGGACTGATTTTGTTGAATCATGTACTAATATTCCAAGGTTTGAAACTGTACTATTTGCAGGTTATATATTCCAGGGGAGGTGATACATTTGTTAGATTTGAGGTTTATTTGTGGCCTTATTCTGTTGCCCAGGCTAGGTACAGTGGCACATAGTTCACTGGGTTCAAGCCATCCTCCCACTTCAACCTCCCCAGTTACTGGGATTACAGGCATGAGCCATCTCAGTGGTGAAGGTTTGGGTTTTACTTGTAACTTTATTATTTTAATCATCTTTGTTACCATTAACTTCATTATTCAAGATCATCATTATGAACATCCATTTTTTGCTCATGGTATCAATACCGCGCACTTAAGGTCACCCCACCCCACAGCATGTGGTTAAAAACTTTCTGTTCAGCCAGCAAGCTGGCTCACACTTGTAATCCTAGCACTTTGGGAAACCAAAGCAGGAGGATCACTTGAGGCCAGAAGTTCAAGACCAGGCTGAGCAAAAGGTATACACACACACACACACCTGTCTGTACAAAAAATAGAAAAATTAGCTGGGCATGTTGGTATGCACCTGTAATCCTTGCTACTCTGGAGGCTGAGGCAGGAGTCATTTGAGTTCAAGGCTACAGTGAACTATTGGGAAGCCACCACACTTCACTCTACTTAAGGCAACAGAGCAAGACCCTGTCTCAAAACAAAAAAACAAACCTTGCTTTTCACTTGTCAGTGCTTGCCGTTTCTTCTTTGCTCCTGGTTAGCTGGTTAAACATCTTCCATGTTTTCTCGATGAGGATGGCGTATACCTGCTGAACCCAGGCTTACTACTTTCCACCACAGGTGGATTCCCTCCGAGCTGCTGAGAAGGCTGCAGCTCTCTGGAATGCCAGCATCTGCTCACCTGTCCTTTGGAATATATCTTATATCTTCCTTCTTCCCTCCTTCCATGTGTGTGTATGTTGAGACACATTTTGTGAGCAGAGAGGCAAGAATTGACCTGATATAGTTTATACTTTGTTAATCAGTGAGGGCAGAGGCTGTTCCAGCTCTTGGGACATTGATGATGAAATACCGTGTCCTTTACCCTCTTGGTCACCTGCCCTCCTCTACTCTGCATGCTGTTCTTTTATGTCCTGCCTGTGGCAGAATTTACATGGCTGTTCCAGTTTTATCTGTTTTTATCTTTATTTAATTGTACTTGTTTACAAAGACCCCACTTGATTTTACCTTCCTTTTTAACTTAAATTTACCTTAGTTAGCTTCTTATTTTTTTTTTTTAAGAAGGGTGTCTTTTTAACTCTTACTAAACCTGACCCTTGCACCCTGAGTCAGAAGAAAAGGATGAAACAGTGAAGGTCACACAGTTAGCTGCCGTGTTGATTTCTTATCTAGGGATTATGACTGCAAACCATTTGTAGCCAGCTGCCTGAGGCAAGTATAGAGAAGATAATTACATGGTGTTTTGGTCTATAAGGGTTGGGAACAATTAGGAGTCAGGCTGCAGAAATGTAAAGGCTGGGAACAAGTAGAAATCAGTCTCCTCCTATTTGTAGTCCTCTGCAGGCTGTTGGTTTCCCAGCAGTTCAGCTGCACATGAGCAGAACAGCAATGAGAGCCAGTCAGACAGACTTTGAAAATGCAATGAATCAGGTGAAACTCTTGAAGAAGGATCCAGGAAATGAAGTGAAGCTAAAACTCTACGCACTATATAAACAGGTAAATGCCTAAGACCTGACACTATTCGGAGACATTTTGATCAAATGACCCCTTACATAGATATGCTGTATGTTTACTGAACTGTAACTTTAATATTTTGGGTTTATATTGTTGCCTTTCCTCCAAAGAGTTATGTATATAGGAATTTTTTGTATATTAGATCTTGAAATACTCGTCCTGTTAAGGCACAGAGTAAGCCCTTGAGATAATGCCAGAGTAAAAGAGACTTACAAGACTTACTAACATTTACTTGTAGATATTACTTGGCTCTTGATTAGAATAAATCAACTGAACACGATGTTTTGAGACAATTGAAATTTGAAGACGGACTGAGTATCAGGAGATACCTAGGAAGTATTGTTACTGGTGTCATGGTTATGTAAGAAAATGCTGATTTTTTTTTTTTGGAAATGCATACTAAGTATGTAGGGGTGAAATAGCATATGTTTGGAATTTACGGAAATTAAACAAAAAGGAGAAAAGAATAGACAGAGCAAGTAAGGCAACTTGGTAATTATTGAATTTGGCTGATGGTTTGGGAATTCATTATAATATTCTACTTTGGTATGTTTGAAAGTTTTTGTGACAGAATTTTAAAACTAAAGCTTTTCTCTGGCATTCCTGCTTCTCTGGGATCCTGTGTTATCTATTTTTCTGTTCTGTGATTGGTATGACCCTCTCTTTATTACATATGGGTGTGTGTGGTTAATAATTTAACCTTGCCCCAAAAGAGGTCTGGCTTTGGCCTCAGTCTCTGAGACATTAATCTCTAAACCATTTGACTGCCATGTCCAGTAAGAGTGTTTGGTGGAACCATCTCAACAGTGTGATTTAAAATGAGGGCTTCAGGTTGCATGATCACACATACATGATGGAACCCGAGTAAAAACTCTCGACTCTGGGGCTGGCTTGTTGTCACACATCAATTCTGGGAGAATGACATTTTTACTCTGCAGGGAGAGGACAGCAAAAATTCGACATTTGCTACTTCCCCAGACTCCATCCTGTGTGCTTCCTCCCTCAGCTGATTTTAGTCTCTTTCCCTGTAATAAACCATAATGATAAGCGTAACAGTTTGCAGTGGGTTCTGGGAGTCTTTCTAGCAAATTATGGAACTTAACGGTGGTCTTGGGACTTTGCAGTTGGTGTCAGCAGTGAAGACAGCAGTTAAGGACAAACTCTTGTCTCTTGTGGACTGTGTTCCCCCCTCCATCTCCTTAGTCAGCTAACTCTTGCAGTGTTTGTCTGTAAAAACCCATAGCCTCCTCTACTGCATTTATTTTGCAAAGCCTCTTTCTTGTTTGGTCTGTTAGCTAGCTGCATTATGAAGTTTTAAAATTTTCAAATGGAGTTTTAAATAGCCATTTCTGAAAAGTAACTGAGTGGGATATTTTATTCATCTTGAAACACTCATTCCATTTACCCTCAGTCAAATAAAGCTTAGTTGTTTTTTGCTTTTTCTTTGCCTGTCCTTCAGTTAAGTTTCCTAAAGGCCAGTGATTTTGATAGCCCCCAACACAACCCGCACCTCAGCTGCAATTCTGTTTCCCAGTTACCAGAAGTCCACTTGAATCAGTGGTGTTTGGGGGACCTTTAGATGAGCTTTCAGAGAATGCTGTGGGCTTCCCAGTGTTTGTTGATGAGGTCCTCTTAAAGATTGTTTGCTTGAATATTTTGTTTGTGAAAAATGTTATCATCAGTATAAAACTATTAGAATTTTTTTAGAAGGTACATTCCCAAAACCTTTATCTTTATTTTTGTAGGCAGGAAGTTACTACATATAACTTACCTTAGGGACTTAAAGCCAATAGTATCTTTTGTCTTTCCAGTCTCTTTGTTGTCTGGGCATTTCTAGCCACAACATTAGAGAGAAGGTGAGGAGGAAGTTCGGATTCAGTTTATATCTCCTGTGAAAGGATCTGGGAGAGGCATTCATGGCCAGCTGCGGTTTTTATGGATCTTAAATATTAGGGGCTCCAGTTTGCATAAATACTTGACCACTGTCCTTCTCCTTTTTACAGGCCACTGAAGGATCTTGTACTATGCCTAAACCAGGTGTGTTTGACTTGGTCAATAAGGCCAAATGGGATGCATGGAATGCCCTTGGCAGCCTGCCTAAGGTGAATTTACTTGTTGCTCTCCTTTGATTTTATTTGCTGTACTTTGAAAGAAGCTTGGGGCTTCTCATCAAGCCATTAGAAATGGAATGTTTGAGATCTTGATATGCCAATACTGAACCAAAGTCCCTGATCTTTCTTCATTGCAAGATGCTATTTGTTAGTATGGTAAGTTTCTCAACGTACTAATTCAACCACAGGCTGAAGTATCTGTTGTCTTCTCTTCAGGAAACTGCCAGGCAGAACTATGTGGAGTTGGTATCCAGTTTGACTTCTGCATCACAACCCTCTAGCCGGGTAGAGCCTGGAGCAGACAGGAAACCATCTAGATATGAATCCCTAGAGGTGACCTCAGAAGATGGCATCACAAAGATCATGTTCAACCGGCCCACCAAAAAAAATGCCATCACCACTCAGGTAATGTTACCTGCCCAGGGAGTTTGTTCTGGTTTTTTTTTTTCCTCTATGTGTTTCATCAAAATTGAAGCCTTTCAGCGTCATTCTTATTTTTTGTGGTATTTCTTATTTGATTTGTACAGGAAGATTAATAATTGTGGCCACTTCTTATGACCTTGGCATTCATTGTTTAGTGTTTTTAAGCTCCAGGTAAGTTCTGATGTACCCAGAAGGCACTGCAGCTTTCCTAATAATGGAAATACAAATACGGTAATATAAATGAAACATGTTGATGTAAGAGAATCACACAGAGGCCCTCTAATGTGGGTATAGACAGCCCCCCAAAAGTGTCTTCATGTCGCTTAGATGACTGGAGAGTGAGTCTTTCTCCTCACATGGAGATCTATTTTGTAGAAATAGAGAAAGAAGAAAAGGACTTCATCTTTAAATAGCTTTTATGAACTGCTTCCCAAGGGCAACTTTCAATTGTGAATATCTCATTGAACTGGAATGATAATAAAATAGCCACAGCCCCTTTCTCCTAAAAAAAGTTATAGGGCATTAATTGGATGCTTGGGGCTGAACGGGGGCTAAAATTTGAGAGGACTGTAACCATTAGGGTTTATAATTTCCATGGTGGTAGAACGAGCACACTGACTTAAAATGGTCTTACGACTTTCATGAAGTGGACTATGTGACATTCAGTTAATAAAGCATTTAATTCTCACACTTTATTTCCATTGCCCCCTGACTCATTTTTCTATAATCATGGTAATAATAGCTGTTCTTTGCGGAGTGCCTAGTGTCAGCACTTTCCACACAGAGGTTCGTTTAATTCTCACAAGGAGCCTCTTTATCATTATTTAACAACAAAATAATTAGGTGAAGAAGAAAGTTGTTCAAGTTCACATAACTAATAAGCATCAAAACCTAAATTGAAACCCTGATACATCAGGTCCTAATCCTGGTCTCGTCTCTGCTGTGCTGTGTGTAACTGTAGCAATGAGGGAATCACTTCCTTGTCACCTCCTTCTGTGGAATTGATCACATTTTTACTCATCCATAGTCATCTCTCAGTATTCATGGGGAACTGGTTTCAGGACCTCTCACAGATACCAAAATCCTCAGATGTTCAAGTCCCTGATATAAAATGGTGTGGTATTTGCATACATGTAATCTACGCATATCTTCTCATGTAATTTAAATCATCTCTAGTTAATACCTAATTCAATGTAAATGCTATATAAATAGTTGTTGTACTGTTATAATAATTGAGGGGAAAAGTCTGCATGTGTTCAGTATAGATGTAGAAGTTTTTAAAAAATATTTTTGATCTGTGGTTGGTTAAATCCACAAAAACCTGTGGATAGTGAAAACCAACTGTATTATATAAAGTCCATGTTTGTGTGTTTGTTTGATGTCTTTGTATCTATAAATAACAGCCTTTTTCATTGTTCTCTCCCACATTGAAATCTCATCTAAGGTAGATATTATACCTAATTTAAATGCATTAAAAATTACAGCTGCATGTTCAAGATTTTCATAAGTGTTGCTGTTTTAAAATTCTGAGGTGTTGTCCTTGAATACCATAACAACATCTTAGCAGTCCCAGCTTCTTGGCGTCCATTAATACTTCCACACTGCCTGGGACACTCGCTCTTCCTTGCAGTCACAGGGGTGGCCTTGTTTTGTAGATAGTTTTCTCTGACCACCTCCCATTCTGTTTGTCCTAGACAAGCCCTCCTCTGAGTTTCCTGGTGCTTTGTACCTTCCACCCCTGGCCCTATTTAAGTATCAGAATCCTCTGTTCAAGGCCCATGTTTTTTTGTTCCTTTTGGAAAAAAGATGTTTATATTCCCTCCAGTATCTACCATAGCATCCAGTACATATTACACATCAAGTAAGTTGTAAAAGGAATGAAAATCCTTCTACATTTTTATTTATAACATAAGTTATAAATGTAACCAATTTAAATATTTAGCGCATTGCTGAGACCAAGCTTGCAGACTGACATTTAGTGAAGCTATCAATCCTTATCTCCAGAGTTACCTTCTTTTCCTTGTCTTCCCATTCATCAGATGTATCATGAAATTATGCTCGCGCTCAAAGCTGCAGGCAAGGATGACTCATCGGTAACTGTTCTAACAGGTAACATGTTTCCTTGGACTTCTTAATTAATTTCTGGTTTTAGGGGGGAAGTCTCTTACTACATAGGGAATTGAGTTTAGTGGCTCTTAAAATCTTTTCCAGTATTGTGATACTCTAATTTACATACTTCCATAATACATAATAAAGTAATAAACACAGGGTATCTTCTTGCTGGCAATTACCCAAGATAAATTAAAGTATATGCCCATAAAAAGACTTGTACCGTCTTTTTGCTACAAAAATGGTAGCCTGATTCACAGTAGCCAGAACATAGGAATCAACTGAAACATATAAAAACAGATAGATGAATAACCAAATTGTTGACTGTTCATACAATGGAATATAATGAAGAGGAAGGAATAAATGGTACACACAAGAATATGATGAATTTTTTTTTTTTTTTTTTTTGAGACAGAGTCTTACTTTGTCAACTGTGGTATTGTGCCGTGGCGTCACAGTTCACACCAACCTCCATCTCCTGTGCTTAAGCGATTCTCTTGCCTTAGCTTCCCAAGTAGCTGGGACTATAGGTGCCCACCACAATGCCCAGCTATTTTTTGGTTGTAGTCGTCATTGTTGTTTGGCAGGCCTAGGCTGGATTCGAACCTGCCAGCTCTAGTGTATGTAGCTGGCGCCTTAGCCCCTTGAGCTACAGGCGCCAAGTCACACTTGGCTGTTTTTTGAGACGTGGTCTTGTTCTTGTTCGGGCTGGTCTTGAACGCCTTAGCTCAGACAGTCCACCCGCCTTGGCCTCCCAAAGTGCTAGGATTACAGGCATGAGCCAGCTTGGCTGGCCACGAAGGAGTCTTTAAAACATAGTTCAGCGAAATAAGACCAAGGCAAGAGGGTGCGTATTGCACAAGTCCATTTATAGATAGTGCTGCAGGAGGCAGAAGTTCTAATCTGTGACGATGTGATGGAGATGTTCTGAATCTTGCTTTGGATGGTGATCACGTGGATATTTTCAGTGATCAAAGGTCATTAGACTGAACATTCAAGAACTGGACATTTTATTGCATATAAAATACTTTAATTAAATACATACTCACACATACCCCTTTACTGGCTCTTAGAACAAAGGCAGAACTTATCAGGATCTACAAAGCTCCACATGATCTATCCTGCATATCCTCACCCTACACTGATTTTTCTCTAGCTTTTCTGCAGCAGCTAGGGTGGCTTTTCTTTCAACACATCATACATAACCAGGGATATCCTTTACAAAGAACCTTTGCACGTGCTAGTCCCTCTGCATGAACTATTCCTCTTACGCTTCTCTTTCTAGCTAACCTGGCCTCCCCTTAGGAAGGATCCTCTCTAAACTCTCCAATTAGCCCAGAGACCCTGTTACATAGCCTCATATTATTACTCATCTCTCCTTCATACCATAGCTGGATTAGTTATATTTATTTTTTATATCAACATTCAGTTTACTCATTAGTTTGTAAATTACAGCAAGAACCATAGCTGATTCTCCAGTGTATTTCCAGCGCCTGGCATAGAGCCTGGCACATAGCAGATCCCCAATAATTATTAAGCAAATAAATAAATGAATGGTTGGTTTCATTCTTTACAGGAAACGGCGATTATTATAGTAGTGGGAATGATCTGACTAACTTCACTGATCTTCCCCCTGGTGGACCAGAGGAGAAAGCCAAAAATAGTGCCATTTTACTGAGGTAAGGGGGACTGACATTTATCTGACCCCAGAGGTCTCATTCTTATTCATCAAAGTGGGAATAATTGAACAAAAGTGAAATAGCTACTTCTCTGTACCAGTGCAGTTAATTGTGACGTGGGACAAGCATATTTCTCCGGACTGCCTCCATCAGAAGATGGGCTTTTTTCTTTCCCTTGGACTTCTTTACCTGGTCATCCTGCTGTTCTATGTGAGATGTAACTGGAAAACGTAAACATGAGCTATTGATATAAATAGAATTCTCTTTGGATCCACATACCTAAGACTTGGCAAAATAATAATAAAAAATAAGTAAAATAAAATTCTCTTGTATTGAGGCAGAGGAATTTGGTAAATTCTGACCCAGCCAGAGGAACAGATGACTTCTATGAATTCTGGTGATAGCAGACACGAAGGAGCCTCGAAAAGGACAGGAGGTCATGAGGCTCTGCTCTTCCTATCATGTTTATCCTTGCCAGGTCTCTAATTCCCAGGGATCTGTAATATTGCGGCATGTGCTGGGCCTCCAGCCATAATTGTGAAGACTACAGCTTTTCTCCTAGAACATTTACTGTAGAACTAATAAGTTAGGGTAATTATTAGATTCTTAAGTGACTTTTGTTTACATGTTGGTAAAATTTGCTGATCTGCAACCTTGTAGAAAACGTAAAAGTTTTTTTTGTTGGTTTGTAACTCTTTTTTTTATTGAGACAAGAGTCTAATTCTGTCACACAGGTTTGAGTGCAGTAGCATCAGCCTAGCTCACAGAGTCCTCAGACTCTTGGATTCAAGCTATCCTCTTACCACAGCCCCCCAGTAGCTGGGATTGTGGGAGTGTACCACCATGCCTGGCTAATTTTTCTATTTTTTGTTGAGATGGGGTCTCACTCTTGCTCAGGAGTGTGGAACTCCTGGTCTCAAACAGTCCTTCCTGTTTCAGCCTCTCAGAGTGCTAGGATTATAGGTGTGATCCACCACACCCAGCCAATATATGGTTTTTACCACCAGAGAACCCTAGTTTATTTGGTTTAGAGGTATTTTTCCCACTAATAGATAGGCCCATATTTTAGAATCCTTACTTCTTTGGATCTTCTTTTGTTGGATTCCATCAAAATGGACATGTCTGCAGACCTGATTCTGACAAATAATTTTCCCATCAGATTGGACATGTCTGCAGACCTGATTCTGATGAATAATTTTCCCATGCAAGTAGCAAATGAGATTCTAGGTTCTGGGCTGCCCCAACACTTTGTAGGCCCTAAACTCACTGCTGAGAACACAAGATTTGAACAAGGGTTGACCCGTAGGTCTCACTGCATCAGCTTCAGTCAAGTACCATACAGATGGACATCTGGAAGAAGCTGGTGTGGGCACCAGGCTGTGGCAAGACCAGGAAGCCCTGCTGCTGGTTGGTGTGGAAACACCCAGCCTGACCAGGAGGGTCTGTCACCTCAGATTCACACTGTCATGCCTGTGCTCCAGTCACACTGTTTTGGAACATTTAATGATTTTTATATTTTCCATTTCTGTAGGGATTTCATAGGCTGTTTTATAGATTTCCCTAAGCCTCTGATCGCAGTGGTAAACGGTCCGGCTGTGGGGATCTCCGTCACCACTCTGGGGCTATGCGATGCTGTGTATGCGACTGACAGGGTAAGTCAGCTCCTGAAACAGCAAGCGGGAAGGCAAATAGAGGGGAGCTAGACCTTGGGGATCCTCCTCTGTTACTGCTAGTGGTAAGCAGATTACATGTGGTTTGTGGTAGAATGCACTACATTTAGGTTTTTCTCAAAGAATTAGCCTAATATGGCCGATTTTATTTTTCCTTCATTATTAACTCACATTTCCCTAAACACCAGTATTGTTGTAAACATTGTCCCACCTCTGATGGTTCTAAATTCTAATCAGATTGTATACCATAGTTATTCAATTTTCAGTTTTCATTTTACTCTGAAATACTCAGGAGTCACTTGAAAGCTGTACGGGAGGGAAGAATAGCATGTTCGCAGGTTGGACAGGCAGATTGTGTGATCTTTCTTTCTGAGCAAATGAGTCCTGGTCTGTAGGATTTTAGAATGAGAAGAGACATGAGCATTATTTAGTCCCACTCGCTCCTGAGCAGATAAGAAAACAAAAGCTCTGGAAAAAAGAGTTCCTGTCCCAGACACAGTTTAGCTTTCTGTTTATCCCTGAATTACATAGATTTTAATTTTTACTCTTGCAATACTGGTAATATATTGATAGATATCCTAGTGGGAGAAAATGTGAAAACTGTGGAAAAATACAAAGGAAATATTTAAGTTAAACATCACTCCTTGGCTGGGCATGGTGGCTTATGCCTATAACCCCAGATCTTTGGGAAGATTGCTTGAAGCCCGGAGTTCAAAGACCGGGCAGCATAGGTGGACCCTGTCTTTATAAAAAAGAAAAAAAAAATCACTTCTTATCTCACCACTTAGAGATAGCCAAAGCTAACATTTAGGTTATTTAAATTATCTAATCAGTCCCTGAGTGTTGAACCTTGGCCTATTTCCAGGTTTTTCATTATTAGCCAAGATGTAATAAACATTTATCTTAAAACTTTTACCCAAAAACATTATGGTAGACCCAATAACCACTTCTAGGGTTATCAGATTATCCAAGTGACTTTTGCTTATGTTCTGGTAAAATTTGCCGATCTACAACCTTGTGGGAAACATATGGTTTTTATCACTGAAGAGATTCCTAGTTTTGTTCAGAAGTATTTTTCCACCAGTAGACAAGACTGTATTTTAGAGTTCTTAATTGTTTGGGTCTTCTGTTGCTGGATTCCATCAAAACAGATTGGATATGTCAGCAGACCTAATTCTTCTGAATAATTTCCCCCATAAAACTAACAAATGAAATTGTAGGTACTTAGGTGGCAGTTTCTTTTCAGTAGCCTTTGTTCACCTTCTGTGTGATGGAGATGGGAAACTGGTTTGTCATTGGCATTGACCTGCTTTTAATAGGAGCTGGGTAAACAGTTCCTGACCTGAAATTGGAGATCTCCTCCTTTAGTACTTGGAGAACAAACATTATCATATTTGAATCTTGTCTTGATTCTCCTGAATTCAAAATCATTTTCAATATATATCATCCTTGTAAATATTTTGATGACTTTTATCTTTTGATAAAAATTGTAATAAAAATTAAAGTCAGAGGATGTATATATTCTATATATATTAAAATAAACATCCTGCATATATATTAAAATAGTAATACTCAAGTCACATTTGACTTTTGCTATCATTAGATACAAGACACTATATACAAGAGAAGAAACATCAGTATATATTGAATATTATAATTTTAATACAGGTTTTTCCTTTCTTAAAATGTGTATAAATTTTTTTGGCACCCACTGTACGAAAGCATCACTGTACATTAGATGCTTTAAAATTTTGATCCAAAGTAAAATTTGTTTGTTAAATAATGATCTCTGGTAAAAGCTTACCCAGTTGAGTTAAACCAAGCATCAATGTGGAGAGTGACTAAAGGAAGAATCGGTGGAGAGGATTTGGTTTTATAGGATTTATCATTATTGGTTTCATGAATAATTGCCACATTAAATGATGGGTTAATATTTAACCCAGGTGAACAAAGTTTTAGTCTATTTTATCCATTCTGTATTATAGGCAGTGGTTAAAAATGCCTAGTAGCTTCTTTTGTTAGTACATGATACAATTCCTGTATGAATTAATAAAAGGTAAATCTTAAAAATGCTGACTATTTGCATGCTCACTATTTAGTAGGCATTCACTTAATACACATTATATGTATATCATAAACATATTTCATGTAGTGTACACAGTAGGGACCATTGTTCCTCATTTTACAGATGAGAAGACTGTGGCACAGGGAGGATAAGAAACTCTCCCTAAGTCGCTGAGTAATCTGATACCAGAGCCTAAAGTTCAAACCCTTAACAACATCTACTGTTCTATTTCTGAAAATAAGCACTTAAACCCTGCTCATTGCCAGTTTAGTATGCACCCTTTTTTGTTTTTGTTTTTGAGACCGGCTCACTATGTCACCCTTGGTGGAGTGCTGTGGCATCATAACTCACAGAAACCTCAAACTCTTGGGCTTAAGTGATTCTCTTGCCTCAGCCTCCCTAGTAGCTGGGACTACAGGCACCCACTACAACACTGGGCTATTTTTTGTTGCAGTTGTCATTGTTGTTTTGGCTGGCCAGGGCTGGGTTTGAACCCGCCAGCCTCTGTGTGGATGGCTGGCGCCCTACCTAGTGAACTACAGGCGCCGCCAGTACGTACCTGTTGGTGGTCTTTCTGCTATCTTTGGCCTTTTTATTCCCCTTCCTGCTCATATTCCTCCTCTGGTTGTGTCTTCTGGCAGTAGTCACTTGAATAAGATATCTTTTTGGATTAAAAAAAAAAGATATGGGACATTAACAAAAATTTTTTATTTTTATTATTTTGATTTATATGCTGCATATATTAGGTGTTTATATCTTCTAACACAACATACATTAAAAATAACATCATGTCTAATTATAGGAAAAGAAAACTATTCTTTTACATATTATTAATTATAAGTTAATTTTCTTTTATGAGGATTTATTGTTTATCAAGAAACATACAAAAATACTCCTCAAGACTAGAAAAAAACTAGAAATGACTATATTCTAAATAACCAATATTGAAATCAATTCTAGTAGTTAAAGCCAATCAAAAACCTTTGGGGCAAAGTCAAGACAAATGAGAAATTGAGGAAATAATTTTTCATGACAAAGGCTAATATCTCTAAAATATTTTTTAAGTAAAATGTCTAATAAAGTGAGAGATCAACAACATTACATAAACGTGGGCAGTGGTGAGAAACAAATAGGCCACAAAAAATGAAGTAATAAGTGGGTCTTAAAGTCATATGAGAAAGACACCATTAACAAAATGAAAAGATAAGCTACCAGGAGAAAATATTTACTCGACACTTACCTGATAGAAGACATGTTGCCTGAATATGTAAAGAACTCTTACAACTCAATAATAAGAGGCTAAATCATGTAACTTAAAAATAGTAGACAAAATATTTTCATAGTTACTTCACCAAAGAAGATAAACACATAGTTAATAAGTACATGGCAAGATACTCAGCATCATTAATTATGAGACATTAAATTAAAACCACAGTGAGACACTGATACACACCTACTAGCATGATTAAAATGAAAAAGACTTTTAACAAGTAGGTGTATGTAGCAGAAATGTGGAACACTGGGACCTCTCATAGCTTGTTGGAGGGAATGTCAGATGAAAATGGTTTAGCAACTTCTTTTAAGTTAAACATACATTGACCACACAGCATAGCTATTCTACACCTAGGTATTTATCCATGAGAATTGAAAATGTGTACAGACTGGTACACAAATGTTCATAACAACCTATTTTTTTTTAGAATTATCTGAAAAAGATATTTAAAATGTTTTTTTCAGTCTCACTGAGGTAAAATTAACAAACAGTAACTGTATAATCATGTGCCATTTTGCAATATTTGAGTCAGTGATAGATTGTACAACAGTGGTCCCATTAGATTATAACACTATATTTTCACTCTCCCCTTTCTGCGATATGTTTGGATACACAAATAACTTACCATTGTGTTTGAATTGCCCATAGTATCCAGTACAGTGACATGGTGCACAGGTTTGTAGCCTAGGAATAAACAGGCTACCGTATTTTGCTGTGTATAATGTGTACCCATGTTTTTGGCCCAAATTTTCAGGAAATAAAATCTTTTGTTTTAATTTTGTAATTCAAATTTTTAATTGCTTATATTTAGATACTTGTTTTTTGCATCATAGAGGAATTATAACTTTTTTGAACATATTATGGTATAAAAATGATATGTAACAATTAGTTATAGAACATAAGAGCAGCTACAAGGTACAAGGAATTTTGCAAGAATTTTTGTAAAATTATCAGCTAGATTGGCTCGGCGCCTGTGACTCAATCGGCTAAGGCGCCAGCCACGTACACCTAAGGTGGCGGGTTCGAATCCCCAGCCTGGGCCCACCAAACAACAATGATGGCTGCAACCAAAAAATGGCCAGGCATTGTGGCGGGAGCCTGTGGTCCCAGCTACTTGGGAGGCGGAGGCAGGAGACTCGCTTGAGCCCAGGAGTTGGAGGTTGCTATGAGCTGTGATGCCATGGCACTCTACCCAGGGGG
>CAUYQV010062921.1:0-15957 GCA_963574575.1 Galagoides demidoff
GAATCAATTTTTGTTAATGGTGAAAGGTGTGGGTCCAGTTTCAGTCTTCTATAGGTCGCCAGCCAGTTCACCCAGCACCATTCGTTAAATAGGGAACCTTTCCCCCAATTTATATTTTTGATGGGCTTATCAAAGATCAAGTGATGATAAGTGTCTGGGTTCATCTCTTGGTTCTCTATTCTGTTCCATACATCTACCACTCTGTTTTTGTGCCAGTACCATGCTGTTTTGATCAGTATAGATTTATAGTATAGCCTAAAGTCTGGTAATGTGATACCTCCTGATTTGTTCTTCTGAGTAATGCATTTGCTATTTGAGGTTTTTTCTGATTCCATATAAAATGAAGTACTATTTTTTCAAGTTCTTTAAAGTATGACAATGGTGCTTTAATAGGGATTGCATTAAATCTGTAGATTACTTTGTATAGTATGGACATTTTAACAATGTTGATTCTTCCCAGCCATGAGCATGGTATGTTTTTCCATTTGTTAACATCTTCAGCTATTTCTTTTCTCAGAGTTTCATGGTTCTCCTTTTAGAGATGTTTCATGTCCTTTGTTAGGTAAATTCCCAGATATTTCATCTTTTTTGGCACTATTGTAAAAGGGATAGAGTCCTTGATTGTTTTTTCAGCTTGACTATTGTTGGCATATATAAAAGCTACTGACTTGTAAGTATTGATTTTGTATCCTGGGATGCTGCTGTATTCCTTGGTCACTTCTAAGAGTTTTGAAGTTGAGTCCCTGGGATTTTCCAGGTATAGGATCATGTCATCAGCAAAGAATGAGAGTTTGATCTCCTCTGACCCTATTTGGATACCCTTGATCGCCTTCTCTTGCCTGATTACGATGGCTAAGACTTCCATTACTATGTTGAATAGCAGTGGAGACAGTGGGCATCCTTGCCTTGTTCATGATCTGAGTGGAAATGTTTTCAATTTTACTCTATTCAATATGATATTGGCTGTGGGTTTGCTATAGATAGCCTCTATTAGTTTAAAAAAATGTCCCTTCTATGCCTGTTTTCTTAAGAATTCTGATCATAAAAGGATGTTGGATATTATAAAAGGTCTTTTCTGCGTCAATTGAGAGAATCATATGGTCTTTGTTTTTTATTTCTATTGATGTGATGTATTATATTAATAGATTTGCATAGGTTGAACCAAACCTGTAGCCCTGGAATAAAACCAACTTGATTATGGTGTATAATTTTTTTTGATGTGTTGTTGAATTCTGTTTGCTAATATTTTTTTGAATATTTTTGCATCAATATTTATTAATGATATTGGTCTATAATTTTCTTTCTTTGTTGGATCCTTTCCTGGTTTGGGTATCAGGGTGATATTTGCTTCATAGAATGTGTTGGGAAGTATTCCTTCTTTTTCTATGCTTTGGAAAACGTATAAAATAGGTACTAATTCCTCTTGAAAGGTTTGATAGAATTCAGATGTAAAGTCATCTGGTCCTGGACTTTTTTTTTTTTTTTCGCTGGGGCTGGGTTTGAACCCACCACCTCCAGCATATGGGCTGGCTCCCTACTCCTTTGAGCCACAGGTGCCGCCCTGGACTTTTCTTTTCTGGGAGATTTCATATTGTTGATGCTATTTCAGTGGTTGATATAGGTCTATTCAAGATTTCTAATTCTTTCTGGTTGAGTCTAGGAAGGTGGCATACTTGCAGGTGGCTTGCTTTCACTTAGATTTTTATATTTCTGGGAATAGAGATTTTTGTAGTAATCATTGAGGATTTTTTAAATTTCTGAAGTGTCTGTTGTTATTTCTTCTTTATGGTTTCTGATAGACAGTACTAGAGATTTTACTTTTCTATCTCTGGTAGGTTGGCCAAATGTTTATCAATTTTGCTAATCTTTTTCAAAAAATCAACTTTTTATCTTCTGAATGATTCTTTTGTTTTCAATTTCATTTAATTCTGCCCTAATTCTGGTTATTCCTTTTCTTCTGCTGGGTTTGTGGTTGGAATGTTCTTCTTTTTCCAGTTGCTGGACATGATCCATTAAGTTGTTGGCTTCCTCTCTGTTTTCTTGATGAAGGCTTCCAATGCTATGAATTTCCCTCTTAGGACTGCCTTTGCAGTATCCCATAGGTTTTAATAATGTGGGATTATTTTAATATGTGGGATTATTATTATTAAACTATTTTAATAATGTGGGATTGATTTTGTGTCTTTGTTATCATTTTGTTCCAAAAATCTGGTGATTTCC
This sequence comes from Galagoides demidoff, assembly GCA_963574575.1. Classification (NCBI taxonomy): domain Eukaryota; kingdom Metazoa; phylum Chordata; class Mammalia; order Primates; family Galagidae; genus Galagoides; species Galagoides demidoff. The sequence continues at coordinate 2,221 of CAUYQV010062921.1, forward strand.
TTCTTTTTTTTTTTTTTGAGACGGAGCCTCAAGCTATCCCCCCGGGTAGAGTGCCATGGCATCACAGTTCATAGCAACTTCCAACTCCTGGGCTCAAGCGAGTCTCCTGTCTCAGCCTCCCAAGTAGCTGGAACCACAGGCGCCTGCCACAACGCCTGGCCATTTTTTGGTTGCAGCCATCATTGTTGTTTGGCGGGCCCGGACTGGGGATTCGAACCCGCCACCTTAGGTGTACATGGCTGGCGCCTTAGCCGACTGAGCCACAGGTGCCGAGCCGTGATTTCCTTCTTAAATTCATCTTTGACCCAGCTATCATTCAGCATAAGATTATTTAGCTTCCATGACTTTGTTTGACTATGAAGATTCCCCGTTGTTGAGTTCAACTTTTATTCCATGGTGGTCCAAGAAGATACAAGGAATAATTTCTACACTTTTAAATTTGCTGAGGTTAGACTTGTGTCCTAGGATATGATCTATTTTGGAGGATGACCAGTGGGCTGATGAGAAGAATGTATATTCAGTTTTATTAGGGTGAAATGTCCTATAGAGGTCTGTAAAGTCCATTTGTTCTAGGGTCAGGTTTAAGTCTAATATTTCTTTGTTTAGTTTCTTCTTGAAGGATCTATCAAAACTTGTCAAAGAGTTGTTAAAATCTCCAACTATTGTAGTGCAGGAAGATAACAAGTTGGTCATATCCATTAGGGTCTACTTTATGAATTGAGGAGCATTCTGGTAGAGTGCATAAATGTTAATTATTAAAATCTCATCATATTGGCTGTTTCCCTTGACAAATATCTAGTGACCTTCCTTATCTTTTTTTATGTTTGTTGGTTTAAAGGCAATTGTATCTGCTACTAAAATTGCAACCCCTGCTTTTTTCTGATTTACATTTGCCTGTATTATACAAGTCCATCCCTTTACCCTGAATCTATTTTTATCCTTTAAGGTAAGGTGAGATTCTTCTATACAGCAGATATCTGGTCTGAGTTTATGTATCCAGTCAGCCAGCCTGTGCCTCTTTAGAAGACAATTTAAACCATTCACATTAATTGAGAGAGTTGATAAGCCTGATTGTGTTTTGGGTGTCATGATTTTTGGATATCCAGTGGACATTTTTAATCCTTTCACCACTGTGGAAGTCGGGTTTTGTTCAAAAATTTTTGGGTGAGTTTACTTTGGAGGTAGAGCATTGCACTCTTCGTTGTGGACAACGGGTCTGAGAATATCCTGGAGAGCTGGTTTAGTTAAGGCACATTTCTTCAACATGTCTATGTCATTAAAGTATTTGACTTCACCATCACAAATGAAACTCAGTTAGCTGAGCTTAGTTAGCTGGATAAAGGATCCTGGGCTGAAAGTTGTTTTGTTTAGGAGACTGAAGGTCGATGACCATCTTCTTCTGGCTTGAAACGTTTTGGCTGAGAGATCTGCAGTCATTCCGATATTTCTCCCTTCGTAGGTGATGCTTTTATTCTTAAGTCTGGCTGCTTGCAGAATTTTTTCCTTTGTCTTAACTTTGGATCTAGGATTTAACTTTATTTGGATTGAGTCTTGATGGGGTTCTAAAACTGTCTGCTATTTGAAGTTCTGTATCTCTTGTAATGCTTGGGAAATTCTCCTCCAAATCTCTTGGAGTAGAGCATCTGTACCTTTAGGACCATCCTCTTCTCCTTCGGGAATTCCTATAAGATGAATGCTTGATCTTTTGGAGTGATCCCACAACTCTCTCAGGGACTGATCAGTTTTGCTCTCCATTTGTCTGCCTCTTTAAGTGTTGGGGAACATTCAAAAGCTTTGTCTTCAGTTTCAAAGAGCCTTTCTTCTGCCTGGTCAACTCTATTACTGAGGGATTCTACTGTATTTTGGAGTTCCTCAACTAACTTTTTCATTTCCTTGAGTTCTGCTATCTCTTTTCTCATTATGTCCATATCTTTGTAACTTGGGTTTGGAATTCAATTCCCATCTTTTCTTCCATTCTATTTATCGTATTTCCCATCCACATTCTGAATTTGATTTCTGACATTGCAACCATTTGTTGTATCTCCTTTGTCATTTCTGGGGGGAGGGTGTTGATCTACTCTGGTTGTTCATGTTGCCAGAGTTCTTCTGTTGAGTCCGCACCATGTTTATCTCCACCATTTGGTTATTAGAACTTGTAGGGTGATATTGAATTGGGGTTTTCAGATAGTAGAGATAGCCCCTTACCAAAGTGCTAGGCTTTGTAATTGTGGCTTATTTCCTACAGCCTTACAAAGGCTCCTTCAGAGTTTTAGCCAGAGACTCTGAGGATCTACTTAGAGCTACCACAAGCTAGCTCTGTTTTGATATCAGCCAACCTCTACCCTATCCTAAGAAACCACAGTATTAGGTTTAAATCTCAACTATGAAGAGATACAAATAGCTGCAGTGCCCAACCCCCAACCTTCAGTTCTTTTCTGCTACAGGACTTTGAAGGTCAACCTCAGAATGTCCCCCCCAGTGGACAGCCCCAGACACAGGTTCCAACCAAATTATCTCAGGCAGTGCAAAACCTGCCCCAAAGAGGGGGATTCAAGGGTCTCTTAACAGCACAATTGGAGCCAGGGATCCACTCTTCCCACCCATCAGACTCCATCCACACTGTTGTCCACTTCTCTGCTCACAGGCCCAGCTGGAGCCAAGGGCATGCCCCCACCCACCAGTCTCAGTCCACATTCAGCTAGCCACTGCTTGCTAGACTAGTTGGAGTCAGGGGACCATGCTCCTGCCTGCCAGTCTCGGTCCACTGCCTGGCAAGCCTCAGTTCACAGCCTCTGTTGGAGTCAGGGCACTGGGCCCATTCTCCGGTCTCAGTTCACACACAGCTAGCCACTGCTTGCTAGACTAGTTGGAGTCAGGGGACCATGCCCCTGCCTGCCAGTCTCAGTCCACTGCCTGGAAAGCCTCTGTTTGCAGGCTCTGTTAGAGTCGGGGCATCACATTCTGTCCATAGGTCTCAATACTCACCTAGTAAGCCTCTGCTCACCAGCCCAGCTGGAGACAGTGGATCATGCCCTAGCCCTCAGGGCTTGGTTCACACCCAGTAACCGCTGCTCAAGAGTTCTGTTGGAATCAGTCCTGCCAGACACAGCCTGAACCGAGGGTCAGTACTACCACTGGCCGGGCATAGTCATAACCAGGGGACTGCTCCTTCTCCCTCCAAGTGTCCCTTTCTTCCCACACCCTCTTTCTACCCCGTTAGTCACAGATTCTGTCTTGATGGTTGGCGGTCCACACTATGCCCAGATCTCTCAGGACAAAACCAAACATTCTGTGCTCTGCGGGGGGTAGAACTTTAGACCACCATGTGAGGAGGAAAGGGTGGACTGGGAGTTTGGACTTGTGGGGGAAAATATCTGTTCAATTTTATGCCTGGTGAGGTGGTGTCTAGGTTCATAAGTGGGACCTCCCTGGAGAAAGAGACCTGGTATTTAGTGGCTTTCTCCAACCAGGTAAAATGAGAGGTCTTTTGTTCCCTGCTTGTTTGCAGATAGTCTACAGCAGGCCTCCTGCTTGGGGGAGGGGTCTCCTTCCTCTAGTCAATAGGCTTTGTACCTGTAATTTGTTTTCTTGAATGCTCTTCCTTGGAGTTACAGCTTGCTGAACTTTCTTGGCTCAACTCCTGGTCTTTGGCTTCATAGAGTCCAATTCCATCCAGTTTTTCTTCCTCTGCTCAGGAACCTCTGCCGAGGGTCGCTACCACTGAACCATCTTCCCAGAATCCACAGAAGCTATTTCTAATGATCTTTAAAAGATGCTATTTCTCTCTATTCTCTTCTTTTGAGATACTAATTACATGTATTAAAGCTTTCAATATTGTACTATGAGTAGGTCATAGAGGTACTGTTCATTTTTGAAGAATTTTTTTAATTGAGATAAAATTCAGACAAGAAAAGTAGCCATTCCTAAAGTGCATAATTCAGTGGCATTTGGTATTCACAATATTGTAAAACCATCATTTCTATCTAGTTCCAAAAGGAAACCAGTTATTCCCTATTCCTCCCTTAGGCCCAGCAACCAGTAATCTGCTTCCTCCCTTTGTGGATTTACCTTTCTGGGTATTTCATCCAAATGGAATCAGAGCAATACTTAACTTACTATGTCTGACCCCTTTCCTTTAACATAATGTTTCTGAAGATCATTTATATCCCCAATACTTCATTCCTTTTAATGGCTAAATAACATTCCATTGTATAAATATGCCACATTTGTTTATCTCCTTACCAGCTGGACATTTAGATTTCTTTCTACCTTATGGCTGTTGTGAATAAGTGCTGACTACTCCCAAGTTTTGTTTCAATACCTGTTTTAATTCTTTTGGGTAATTGGTATGAATGGAACTGCTATATAATTTTGTGAGGAACTGACAGACTTCTCTATAGCAGCTGTTCTATTTTACATTCCTGCCAGCAATTGTATAAAGGTTCTAATTTCCCCACATTTATGCCGACACTTATTTTCTGTTAATATTGTCATCTTAGTGGATGTGCTATTCATTTTTAAAATTTCTTTTTCTCAGGGTTCTTCAAATTGGATAAATTATCAATCTTTAATTTCACTGGCTTTTACCTCTGCTATCTCTATTCATTGATAAGCCCATTCAATAATTTTTTTTTCTTCTAGATACTATATATTTTATTAATTTTAGAATTTTTAGTTGGTTCATTTTTATAGTTGCCTGTCTATACTCTCACTGTATTTCTTAACATCACTGAGCATAATTGTAATAGTCATCATAAAATTCTCATTTATAAATTCCAACATCTGAGTTACCTCAGGTTCTTTTTTAATAGTCTTTTTCTTGAGAATTTTTCACATTTTCCTGATTTTTCATATCTCAAGTAATCTTGGATTTTGTCTTGGCTATTTTGAATATTATGTTATGAGAACTCAAGATTCTATAATAGTCCTCAGAATACAAATACAAAACTTAGCCAGGCATGGTGGCACCTACAAGGCTTAGATAGAAGGATCACTTGGGCCTAAGAGTTTGGCCCCAAGAGTATTATTGACTATTTTGTTTTAGCAAGCAATTAACTTGGAAAGACTCAAACAGCAAACTCTTTTGGGACAGCAGCTCAGATCTTAACTTAGTTCAATTCTTTTATCCTTTCCTGGACTTTGTCCGTGCACACAAGGGCCAGTTGTGTGAGTTACACATGGGATTTGTATTTCTTCTTTCTAGCTGTTTGGTTTCAGGAACACTCCCTCACTTTCTGGTGTGTGTGTGTTGCCCTGGACTGTCTGTCCTCTGGTTATTCAGGCTAGAAAGACAGTTTTCCTATTGGTGTTCTGCTTCACATGTGTTGACTTCAGCCTAAAACTCATAAAAATGGAAAACTTACTCAGTATCTTCTTTTTGTTTGTTTGAGACAGAGTTTCACTCTGTTGCCTAGGCTAGAGTGCCATGGCATCATCAGAGCTCACAGCAACCTCAAATTCTTGGGCCCAAGTGATCCTTCTGTCTTAGCCTCCCAAGTAGCTGGGACTTACAGGTGTGTACCACCATGCTTGGCTAAGTTTTGTTTTTTTGTAGAGCGTCTCACTATGTTTCTCAGACTGGTTTTGAACTCCTGGCCTCAAGCAAGCCTCTCTTCTGGGCCTCCCAGAATACTAGGATTACAGGTGAGAGCTACCACACCCAGCCCCAGTAGTATAGTTTTATTGCTAAAGTTGTTCAACTTTGGCCATTGGGAGCATTTTCAGGTTGGCTCCCATCACCTTCTAATATCTCACCCCCACATTCTCCCCCTTTTTAAAGCACTTCTTCCTGACTCCACAGGATGCTTTGGGCTTATCTTGCATTTTCCTATCCTGGCCCCAGGAGCAATCAGTTATCTAACAAGTCCTGGGTTATTTTACTAGAGAACAGGTATTTAGAAACCAGAATATATGTGCTAGATGTGTTCATTGCAGTCTCTAGCCCTTTCCAGTAGGTATTTCTAGGATATATGTATGTATACTAACCCATACACACGTTGTGTTTCCATATTTATCTCATGTGTGTTTTTTAACACATGAATACATTATTGATACTTCTGACTCAAATTCAGCACCACGGAATTTATTCTAGCTTCTCTTTTTCCTTATTTATAAGTCATTTCTCTAAGAGTGAAAAAACTGGTAGTATTATCTATATTCATTTGTTCTACTTTAATATACCAATGAAATAGTTTCAGAGATCTTAACCAATACCTGCATAAGAAGCAGATTTACCAACTGCAGTGTTTTTGTTGAGTTCTTTTTGTCTTTAGCGTCACAGTATTCACTTTGTTTTCCACAGCCATTGAGGCCAACTCCTTTCTCCCCCTACTTTCAGGTGATAGAATTCATTTGTAATATAGTCACTTGTTACATCCTGGTTGATTTTTTTAAATATTGGCATGTGGCACAATTTGTGTGTGTTACACAAGTGTATGGTTTGGACAAACATGATCTGGTATGTGCCACAATAGTTCCCTATAGAAGAGCCCCCTCGCCCCAGAACTTCCTCCTGCTCTTCCCACCACAAGAGCCACTGCTCTGTTCCCCCTGTAGTTTTGCCTGTCCAGCGTGTCATAAAGTGGAGTCATTCACTACGTAGCGATACCAATGAGCCCCTCTTACTTCACTAAGCCAAATGCGTGTAAGCTGTGTTCTGTGTTGTTGTGTGCATCCATAGTTCATTCCTTTGTTGCTGAGTAGTATCCCATTGTTTCTTTGTCTACTCACCAGTTAAAGGACATCTGGGTTGTTCCAATTTTTCGTATTTATCAATAAATATAAGCGTTTGTGTACAGGCCATTGGGTAATAACAGATTTTTATTTCTCTTTGGTTATATACCTAGAATTATCCTGCTTCAGATTTATAAGGCCCACGGGGTCATCAAAATGAAAAAGACTTTCACCAACGTACATCGATCTGAAAATTTTACAACATGAGGAAAAGGAGTGGATACATGCTAAGAGCTTCCAGTGGGGGGGAAACATTTAGAGAATCAGAACAACATTGGTTTCCTCCAAAGTAGCACAGGTGAAAGACAATGGAACAATGCCTTTAAATTTTTTTTTTAAAGTGATATTCTTTTTTTTTTTTTGAGACAGAGTTTCACTTTGTTGCCCTGAGTAGAGTGCTATGGCATCACAGCTCACAGCAACCTCAAATGCTTAGGCTCAAGCAATTCTCTTGCCTCAGCCTCCCAAGTAGCTGGGATTACAGGTGCCCACCACAATGTCTGGCTATTTTTTAGAGACAGGATCTTGCTCTTGGCTCATGCTGATCTTGAACCTGTGAGCTCAGGGAATCCACCTGCCTCAGCCTCCCAGAGTGCTAGGATTATAGGCATGAGCCACCTCACCCCCAAAAAGTGATTTTTCAGTCTAGAATTCTATATGCAGCTAGATAATTGTGATAATTGTGCTAGATAATTTTTCTTTTTTGAGACAGAGTCTCACTATGTCACCCTTGGTAGAATGCCGTGGCATCACAGCTCACAGCAACCTCAAACTCTTGGGCTTAAATGATTCTCTTGCCTCAGCCTCCCCAGCAGCTGGGACTACAGGTGCCCACCACAACACACCTGACTACATTTTTGTTGTAGTTGTTATTTATTGTTGGCAGGTCTGGGCTGGGTTTGAACCTGCCAGCCCTGGTGTAAGTGGCCGGCACCCTAGCCGCTGAGCTACAGGCACCAAGCTGAGCTATTATTAGGTTCTTTATAAGAAATTTAGAACACTGGTTTGTGAGGATAAACTCCATTCATCAGGGTGGGCAAAGAGCACCAGTAGCCCTGGAGTTGAGGAGTAGCTTTGATTTTCCTTAAGATTTGCAAGTGTACAGCTCTCTGATCAACCTTGGCTGCTATGAATCTTGTGTTTCTCTTTTTCTGTGTCTGAGATCTCACCTTCCTGGTATCTGAGATTCCATAGCTGCTGCTTGAGGTAAGCCTTGGTAAAATGTTTTGGGATTTGCACATTGCTGATAGCAATTTTGTGGAGGTGGTGATGACAAATTTCTGGTGTGTTCAGAGAGGAAGTCCCCTGAGGACCAGAAGTCCATTTACAAGCAACAGGGCACTTGACTGCTCCCTGTGGTGCCTGGTGAGGATGCTGGGGGGATGCAGGACTGGTCCAGGAGGGACACTGCTCTGCTCGCAGTTCCCTCATGTGCTGACTCAGCAGCTTTTGAGGCACATCTTCCTAGGATGATATTGAGGCATTTGGGGAAGTTTAACCACCCAGGAACCATCATTCATGTCACCTCCAACTGGTTTTTTAACCATGGCAAGAGCATTCTTTTTCTTTTTGGTCCTGGACTTAGTAGTTGAGTGCTTCCTCTTGTACACTCCCTGTCTGGAATTCAGAGAAGTTTGGGAATATGTGCCAGTTCCTCTGATGAGGACAGGGTTTCAGCTCTCGCCAGACTTCCCCTTCTTGGGCTTTTTAGCCTTTCACCTGCCACCAGCATCAGTCTTCATGGCTTCAGGTTTCTTCTGCTTAGTATCCACCTTATTAACTTATTATTATTATTTTGCAGTTTTGGGCTGGGGCTGGGTTTGAACCCACCACCTCTGGTATATGGGGCCAGCGCCTTTTGAGCGACAGGCACCATCTCACTTTATTAACTTTTTCACACACCATCTTGAAAATGAGAAAGCAGGACTCATGTTTTTAGACATGATGTATTCAGAAAATTCACTTCTCAGGCATTTTACTTAGGTTCAGAACTACTTGGGGGTGGTGCCCATAGCTCAGTGGGTAGGGCGCCAGCCACATATACTGAGGGTGGTGGGTTTGAACCTGGCCTGGACCAGCTAAAAAACAACAATGGCAACTGCGACAAAAAAAATAGCCGGGCATTGTGGTGGGTGCCTATAGTCTCAGCTACTTGGGAGGCTGAGGCAAGAGAATCACTTAAGCCCAAGAGTTCGAGGTTGCTGTGAGCTGTGATGCAGGGCACTCTACCCAGGGTGACAGCTTGAGACTCTGTCTCATAAAAAAGACTACTTGAGGATATATTCCAGCAAAACAAAGAGTAAAACAAGAAAACAGAAGGTAGGGGATCCAAAAAACAGTGGCTCCCCCAACCAGGGGAGCAACAGTGGGAAATATAGTAGCTGTGTGGGAGACCTAGGGAGTAACCAGTGCAGGTTGTAAGATGGGGATAGAAGACTGTAAGAAAAGAAAACGGAAGGGAGATGGGTTGGGGAAGGACTTGATGGAAAAACTGATGAAACATTAGGAAAGGATTGATGGAATGCAGATGGCAGGAAGGGCAAGAGAAAAAAAAGACAGGCAGCTAGAGACTCCAGAGAAAAGAAAAGCTGTGTGAGAGAGGAAATGTAATCATGATATATCACTGGGCTGGCAGAGAACATTTACATAATCATCAGCGCAAACTCTGATTATTGACTTAATTAGGAATGAGAATGTAATTATGTTGGGGGATGGGAGAGAAGGAGGTCCCAGGACAAGAGGGCTCAGTCCTTAATGTCTGTAACATTGCTAGAACGAGAAAGAACAGGGTAAGCAAATGGGACCTATGGAAGCCATAACTGACAGCTTACGAAGGTAAAAATTAGTTCAAATAGTCACGGAGGGAGAGAAGAGAGTGTTGATGGAAAGGAGGCATAACCTTGCTCTACTGAAGTCTCAGTGCCTGAAAAATAGGTCAAATAAATAGTATACATAGTTTTTTCCAAAAGCTGGATGTGACAGACCTTAGATCACCTCAGCAGATTGAGACCTGCCTATTGGCTTAAAGGGTGTTTCTTTGGGTCAAGATGATTACGTATATAAGGAGCAAAAATTAGGAAGTGACAGGTTGGCGGATACCCCCCTTCAGGTCCCCAAATGTATAACTTGTTTTTTAAGCTGTTGAGAATGCAGGGTCAAGGATTGACCTGTGCCACTGTTTATTGTATCCCAGATTAGAAAGAAACCTGGCACAAATAGCCTCCTAGTTTGCTTGAATGAGGAAATGTGAACATCAGATGGTTTTAATGAGTGAGGCGTTTACAGGCTATTTCACTGACACAAAAAGGACATTATCACGGGTCCCCATTGCCTGCAGCACCTGGAGTGGCTCAGACAATAGCAATTCACGTAATGAGAGAGCTGAAGTGTCAAGAGATGATGATTGAACAAATTAAGCCTGTGGAATCTCAAAGGAGGGCCAGTTTCTTTGTGAGAACCCTGGAACAGTGCTGTCTGTTTAGAAAGCCTTGGGCTGGCGATCAGAGGCCTGGCTGGAGGGGCCTGAGAGGAGGCCATCCTCAGGAGGGGGAGGAACTTTCTGGCTTCAGCTGTAAATCTGACAGCCAGGGGTTCCAGCGTCCTGGTGGGGGCTGTAGTAATCTCAGGGGGAACTGTCACAGAGAGAAACCTCTGAGGACCCACGCATAAATGCTGGCTGACGCATAAATGCTGGCTGAGTGACCGCTGAGCTAAGTGATAACAGGTGGGGGTGGTGGGGAAGGGACGTGCTGGGGGAATCATCTCAGAAGCTTATGAATGAAAAGCACATTAATTTCGGAGGCTTTATTTTCATTAAGAAATTACATGCATCCTTTCATTTTTATTGTTTATTGAAGTGTAGTACCCTTGCAGAAAAGGGCACATATCATAAACAGCTCACTGAATATTTTACTGATTTCTTTTTTTTTTTTTCTTTTCTATTTTTTTTGAGACAGAATCTCACTCTGTCACCCTGGGAAGAGTGCCATGGCATAGTTCACAGCACCCTCAAACTCATGGGCTTGGACAATCCTCTTCTCTCAGCCTCCTGAGTAGCTGGGACCATAGGTGCCCACCACCACACCTGGCTAGTTTTTCTATTTTTAGTAGAGATAGGGTCTCACTTTTGTTTAGGCTGGTCTGGAACTTCTGAGCCCTGCCTCGGCCTCCTAGAGGGTATGAATACAGACATGAGCCACTGCGCCCAGCCTTATTGATTTCTTTTTAAAGATGAAAACCAGAAACCAAAGTGAAAATTAGAAGACAGGTTGGGAGATGTTTTGTCACCATCTGGTGACAAGAGGCAGTGATGCTCCAGTGTGGCCATTAGCCTAAGGGCCAGGTGTGGCTGTGTCTCCCTAGGGTTGTCCCCACTTCTGGAAGGACTAGTCAGGACATCCTCAGGCATGAGTCCTGTGGAGACACACGGAATGCCCATCCTGGCCGTGTGTGGTTGTACCCAGCAAGACGGGGGAGGCAGCAAAGTCCTGCTGCATAGGCGGTACCGGAAACAGGCCTGCGAGCGAGGAAGGGGACAGACACAAAGAGCTTGCTGGGGTTTTTCTGGGAAATGGTTGTTTTTATCCCACCACTCTTCACTGATTCAGATAAGTGAAGGAAAGGCAGTGGGTTCTAAATACCAGCTAGCACTGCTCTCATTCCTGAAGCCCTTTCGTGACTACCCGAGACACAAGGAATAAAAACCAGACTCCCAGCCACAGTCCTCACGGTGCTTCCACCTAACTCTCTGATCCTTTCTCCTGCTGCTCCCCCGATTTACTTGCCCATCCCAATTCCACTGGCCACTATCCTGGACCGGGCCTCGGGGCCTTTGCACCTGCTGTTTCTGCAGCCCTGAGCGCTTTGTAGAGGTGCCTGCTTTTCACCTCTGGATTCTTTGTTTAGCTGTCACCTCTTCAGTGAACTCCATGACCCACCTACCTAAAACTGAGTCCCTTCTCCCCAAACAATCCTGTCTCACCATCCCATTGAGTCATAGAACAGCTTACCACAATGTGACGTTACCTTTTACTTATCTGTTCACTTGCTTCCTGACTTCTTCTCTTTCCAGAATGTCATCTCTGTGATGGCAAAGACCGTGTCTGCCTCACTCATGTCTGTGTCTGCCCTACTCCAGCTCCTAAAGCAATAGTGCCTTGCGCATAGCTAGTGCTCTGCCGCCATGTGTTGATAAATAAATGAGTGAAGAATATGTATAATAAACAGACCCCGTAGGGTAAGGTGTTTGCAGACGGAGCCCATGTCTTTCTCTCAGGCATAGAAGTCTGAGTGCTGTGCTCTCCACAGAGACTCCTGGAGAGCCCAGGCGAGGTTATTACAATCTGCTGGTTATCTATTGCTGCATAACCATTTACTACACACTTAGCAACTGAAAACACGCGTTTATCATCTCGCAGTGTGTGTGGGTGAGGTGCCTGATCATGGCTTAGCTGGGTCTTCAGGATGTTTCACTAGTCTGCAGCTGAGCTGGGTTCAGAACTCTGATCTGCTCTAAGGACTGTCTGGGGAAGCACCAGCATCCCAGCTCCTGTGACTGTTGGAAGAATTCTTTTCCTTGTGATCAAAGGCTGGGAACCTTGGCTTCTGGTTGGCCCTCACTGGCTGGGTGCTACCCCCAGGGTCCAGCTGGATGGTGGCTGGAGGCTGTCCTTGATTCCTTGCCCTTGAACCTCCCCAACAGGGCTGTTTGCTACACAAAGGCAGCAAAGAGTCTGCTAAAAAGTTGACTTCATGACCTTATGTAGCATAATCTCAGAAGCGACATATCCACCTGTCGCAAGTCCCAGCCACACTAGAGAGGAGGAGATTACACAAGAGTGTGAATGCCAGCAAGCGGGAGTGTGGGGGGGGGCCGTCTACTGAGCACCATCTGTGATCTCCTGTTCACCACCTCCCTCAAGTCCCTCCCATGAAAACACATTCACCTCCCAAAGGGGCCAAGGGTCTGATCCCATCACAGTCTCTTTTGAAAGTCCAGAATCTCAACATCTAAATCAGGAAACTCCCTCTGGGAGCATTTCCCCTAGATCAGTGGTTCTCAACCTTCCTAATGGCGTGACTCTTTAATACAGTTCCTGTGGGGCATGACCCACAGATTGAGAACCGCTGCCCTAGATCTATCACTGTTTAAAACTAGAGAAACAAGTCATCACCCTCCCCCCCAACATACAATTGTGGCATAGGCATAGGATAATAGTTACAGGTATTTTTATTAAATCATAGCTGTGTACATTAATGCAATCATGGGGTACAATGTGCTGGTTTTACATACAATTTGAAATGATTTCATCAAACTGGTTAACATAGCCTTCACGGCATTTTCTTAGTTATTGTGTTAAGACATTTATATTCCATACCTAGTAAATTTCAAATGTACCCTTGTAAGATGCACCATAGGTGTGGTCCCACCAATTACTCTCCCTCCACCCAACTTCCCCCTCCCTTCCCCTCCCTTCCCCTCCCTCTCCCCTTTCCCCTTCTTCTTGGGCTATAATTGGGTTATAGCTTTCATAAGAAAGCTATAAATTGGTTTCATAGTAAGACTGAGTACATTGGATACTTTTTCTTCCATTCTTGAGATATTTTGCTAACAAGAATATATTCCAGCTCCATCCATGTAAACATGTAAGAGGTAAAGTCTCCATCTTTCTTTAAGGCTGCATAATATTCCATGGTGTACAGATACCACAATTTATTGATCCTTTCATGGATTGAGGGTCACTTGGGCTTCTGCCATGACTTAGCAATTATGAATTGGGCTGCAATAAACAATCTGGTACATATATCTTTGTTATAATGTGATTTTTGGTCTTATGGATATATACCTAGTAGAGGAATGGATTGAATGGCAAGTCTATTTTTAGATCTCTAAGTGTTCTCCAAACATCTTTCCAAAAGGAATGTATTAGTTTGTATTCCCACCAGCAATGTAAAAGTATTGCTTTTTCTCCACATCCACACCAACATCTCTGGTTTTGGGATATT
>CAUYQV010062922.1:0-14692 GCA_963574575.1 Galagoides demidoff
ATATAAACGTCTTAACATAATAACTAAGAAAATGACATAAAGGCTATGTTAACCAGTTTGATGAAAATATTTCAAATTGTATATGAAAACACCACACTGTACCCCATGATTGCATTAATGTACACAGCTATCATTTAATTACAAAAAAGAAAGAAAAAAAACAAAAAAAAGACCAACAACTTGGGCGGCATCTGTGGCTCAAAGGAGTAAGGCACCGGCCCCATATGCTGGAGGTGGCAGATTCAAACCCAGCCCTGGCCAAAACCTGCAAAAAACAAACAAACAAACAAAAAAACACCAATAACCTATTAGATCATCTACTGACTTCATATTAGAATTGAGTACATTGGATTCTTCTTCATTCCTGTGATACTTTACTAAGAAGAATGTGTTCCACCTCAATCCTGGTTAATACAAAAATATGTAAAGTCTCCATCATTTTTAATGGCTGAATAGTATTCTATGGTATACATATATCATTGCTTGTTAATCCGTTCCTGGGTTGGTGGGCATTTAGGTTGTTTCCATGTTTTGGTGATTGTAAATTCAGCTGCAATCAATAGTCTAGTGAAAATGTACTTATGATAAAAGGATTTTTTTTTCTTCTGGGTAGATGCCTAGTAATGAGATTGCAGGATCAAATGGGAGGTCTGATTTGAGTTCTTTCAGGGTTCTCCATACTTCTTTCCAAAAGGTTGCATTAGTTTTTAGTCCCACCAGCAGTGTAAAAGTGTTCCCTTCTCTCTACATCCACGCCAACATCTGCAGGTTTGAGACTTTGTGATGTGGGCCATTCTCACTGGGGTTAGGTGATATCTCAGCGTTGTTTTGATTTACATTTCTCTGACAATCAGGGATGATGAGCATTTTTTCAAATGTTTGTTAGCCACTTGTCTGTCTTTGTCAGAGAAGGTTTTGTTCATATCTCTTGCCCAGAGGTAGATGGGATTGCTTACTATTTTTTAAGGGTATTCTTAATAATAAAAACAAAGTCAGAGGCATCCCCCTACCAGACCGTGGATTACAATTCCACAGCAATCAAAATAGCACAGTATTGGCATGAAAATAGAGGCATAGACATAAGGAACGGAATAGAAAACCAAGGGATAAAACCAGTCTCTAGTTTGCCATCTGATCTTTGATAAACCAAACAGAAGCATACAGAGGGGAAAAGAATTTCTATTCACCAAATGGTCCTGGGAGAACTGGATACCCACATGTAGAAGGCTGAAACTTAATCCACACTTTCATCACTTACAAAAATTGATTTAAGATGGATATGAGAATCAAATCTAAAACGCAGAATGGTAAAACTCCTGGAAGAAAGGGTGGGAAAAGCCTTGATGATGTTGGGTTGGGGAAATACTTTATAACAAAGATGTCAGCAGCCATTGCAACAACAGAAATTAACAAGTAGGACTTAACTAAAAAGCTTCTGCACAGCTAAGGACACAACAAGTAAAGCAAAAAGACAACCTTCAAATGGGAAAGGATATTTGCAGGGTGTGAATCTGACAAAGAGTTGATAACTAGAATTTACAGAGAACTCCAATTAGTTAATAATACTTATAACTTATTGCAAAGGGTCACTTAAAAGAGCAGCTTCAGCACAGAGAGTTTGCTCATGCAAGACATGAAAACACAAAAGAGTTAATACTTTACCTGTCGGTCAACCCTTCATGTTTTCCTGTCGTGGAAGGGGCCTCGTCTGTACGGACACTCACTAAATTCACCAAATTCAGTCCAACTTCACGGCATTTATCCTGAAAGTTGTTGAAGATACCTAGTCCCTGTGTTGTGTTCACAAGAGTAACCAAAGTGAGTAATTCTTTGTAGCCAAGAAAATCTTCTGTTAAGATCCGAATAAACTTTAAACCTGTGCCGAGTCCTTAGGGTCTGTTGATTCTTCCAAAGCGATTGAATAACAACATATATTTCCCTGTTGAACTATTGAATCAAGTTGTTCTGTTAAACTGAAGGCTAATTCATGCTGCCGATCAGCTATGGTTCTCCCAGAGAGAGGCGGTTTGTCCTTTGAAACATCACCTGTGACTGACCCTACAATTCCAACAATAAATTCTTTCACAATTTCTATATCACTGAATAGCTTCCCTTTCCCCCCCAGGTTTATCAGCTACTTTTTAAGTTGCATCGGTGACACGGTTTCCTATTGCTGCTTTAAGGACCTGTCTTGGCCTTCACTTTTACTCCTTTAATTCCTGCGATCCAGCTTTTCATGCCTCTTCATCCAAGTTAGAACATCTGTAGCCCTCACGAGTGTTACGATGCTGATAAGCACTGGCTTTCTTTAATGTTGATATTGCAGCATCACTAGCAAGCAAATCATCTTATCTTCAGCAGGGATGAGACAATATCACAATTCCCAACCATAAAGAAATCGGTTTCCTTCCTGTGGCCTTTTCTAACGTGATGGGCTATTAACAGAAAGAGTTAGAAAGTGCTGTGACGCTGTGAAACTATTCAGAAATTCCACTCCAGACAGAGGCACAGGGTACCGTTGTCCAAAGCAGATAACAGACTGATGTCCTCGACCTCTGTGAATTTTCACCAACCAGCCTTGTGTGGCAGTGGCCCTGGCAGGTGGGGAGTGACCACTAATCATGAGTGCGGCAGCCGACAGTTCAGCCCTTCTGGTTGACTGATGTTCTGATTGTGCTGATCAATCTGGGAGGATTATTTCACTCAAACTTATTTTAGTCTTTGGTATTTTAAATACATTCATTTAAAAAATAAAAATATAAAAGATGATCAAAAAGTATATTAAAAAACATGGAAGGATTTGTTTGCAAAATTTGTATTCAGTCAGAAGTCCACGTTTAAGGACCCAGAAGTCACGTGTGGCCTTAAGGCTGCAGGTCCCCCCCGCTGGCTTAGTCCTTAGGACAGAGGTGCATTAGAGATGACACAAATCATTCCAAAGTTCCTTAAAATGCCAGTTCTCTAATTGGGAAGTTGTTATAGTCGATCTTAGCCTTGGAATATGCTGCTCCAGGGCTGGGATCACCCTGGGAAAAACTAGAGTCAGTTCCTGGGCGTCTCACGCCTCCACCTCACGGTCACGGCCATGCTGGGACACTTGGTACCCAGCAGACCCCTGACGGTCCTGGGGCCAGGCCTGTCCCCTGCTGTTGCCTCCCTTGTTTCCCACCTCATATCCATGCTCGGGGGAAACAGAGATGTTTCAATCATGGGCAAAATGCTTACTTAGAGGATCGACCATAAAATCCTCAGTTGACGTGAACCGGAAAGTAATAGCTGATAAATAGGTGTTGAAATACAGTCCATCAGTCAGAAAAGTTGAAGGAGCAGGGATGTTGGACCCAAACTAACCAATTTAAGAGAAATAGGATGAAATATAAATTCTCAATTTCAGGCTGAAAGAATTCGTTATCCACACACAGCATGAGGCTACTTGAGCTTAATGACAATCAATGTATAGAAGCCACAAATGTGCCAGTCACAGAACTGAGCCATAGCCCTGGGGACGTGGCCTTGAGGGAGCACCGCCGTTACACACAGAGGTCCAGCTGCTCTGAGCTCTGTGCTGGTCATGTCTGAGCATCTAGACAGGCACGAGGAGGACAGGGCACCGGGCGGCTTCTTGGGCAAAGACAGGATGCAACTTGGCCGTCTGGGCTGGAAAGGATTTGCAGGTGGGGTGAGGGCTGCTCATCGGCACAGTGTTGGTGCAAGAGGAATTCCTTAAAAGGCCAGTCGTGGAAGTTGCAAAGAAGAAGGCCTTGGCTAGGTGAGGACCCGGCTCCCATATCCCCAGGAGAGTTAGGGTCTGCAGCTGACCCAGAGTCCTGGCTCAGAGGAGCTGCAGACGCCAGCCTCAGGCATTGCTGTTTCACCCTGAACTAGAGTCCACAGCTGGTCACCTCTCACTTTCTGTCTCTAAATGCCCCATCGTGAAAGATGGATGCTCAATTGTGTATAAATCCACTGTCTTCAACAACATACCACTTTTAAAAGCTACTGAGTCTGGCCAGTTATTTTGGATATGGTTTATCTAGGCTATGAAGAATGTGTTCTACATTTTTGTTTTTTATACATTTGCTACATTGTTATTGACTTTTATTCTATTCTGTTCTTTTAATGGGGAAAAACGCAGTTTCCACAATAGAAAACGTTTCATTCCGGGGCAGAGTTTCAAGGCAAAGTGTAATAGCCAAGGCAGCAACTGTCCCCAGAAGGCCGAGGCTCTGTGGGCTGAGCAGCTCTGCAGTGGGTGGGAAGACAAGCCTGAACCCAGAGCTGACTGTCTGTGGGTCACTGTCATGAAGGTCCTGCTTGGACAGACCTTCACTGTGGCACCAGGAAGGGGTTCCTCCTGACCGCGTGTACCCACAGAGGCTGTGCAGGCCTGTCAGGACTTTGCAACGCCCACCTTTTGTGGTCCTTCCCTTTTCAGTGGTCACAGAAAAGAGATGTGGGGAGAAGGGGTGGTGCTGGAATTCACCCTTGCCTCCAGGGCCAGCAGGGCAACCCGAGGCTGGGCCCAGTGCAGAGTCCTCTAAGCAGCAAGCAGGTGGGACACCTCCCTGGGCCTGGCCTTGGTCTCCGGACCACTCAGCACTTCTCTCATCTGTAGAACTTGATATGCATTCTAATTTTTATATTTTGATTATGCTTCCCTTTTTAAAACTCTCATGGTGCTGTAATGTATGGATTAATTCAATGCCTTATTTTCATCTGTAACAAAACAAAAAAATGACCTAGTTGCCTATTTTTTTTTTTTATAAGGGTACAAGTGAACTTTTCTAGAACTAGAATATAAATGTTTTGATACAATGACTAAGCAAATGACATGAAATTTATGTTAACCAGCTTGATGAAAGCATTTCAAATTGTATATGAAAACAGCACAATGTACCCCATGTTTGCATTAATGCATACTGCTATCAATTAATAAAAATAAAAAAAGGAAGAAAAAAAAAACAAAAAACCCCAAAAAACCCCCAAAAAACAAAAACAAAAAAACAAAAAAATGAGAAACTGGCATGGTTTGTGTGCACCCAAAGTGGAATGGGAGACTGGGGAGCACGGTGCGTTTTCCACACTTGAGTAGACCTGCCTGCGTTCTCCTACAGAGGGGCACCTGCAACCTCTTTCCTATAAGACATAAAATATTAAGCACAAAAGAATCTCTCTGCAACAGCTTTTTAACACATAAGTGCCCTTGAAGCAGACTCCCATCGTGGCTGTGACGCTGGTGCAGTGAACGCTGAGCTCTTTCTACCACGTGGGATGGTGTCACGTGCCGCCTCCTCGTGGGTCTGGGCCAGGACGTCCAGTGCTGGACACTTACTTTAGAAACTGTCAGGCACGGGGCATTCAGTGAGTCTGCACATTTGTCTTTCTTGAGATAAATCGCATGAGTCTCTCTGCTCCTCCTCTCAGCCAGGGTGTGACTCGGCGACGTGCTCCCTGCGGGAAGTGGCCTCTGCTAAGCTGCAGTGAGGCCTGTTTGCTCCATTGTAACTGAGCCCTGGAGACGGAACCTGGAGGCTGGGCGGTGATCAGAGAGTGTCCTGGGATTGCAGCATGATCCTTCGACCCCCACCAAAGGGAGCGTCATTAACTCAGGCGATAACTGGTATTTTTTCCCTCCAGCATTTTCCCTTCCCCATCAATGTCCAAGGTCATCAGACTATCTGGCCCTTGTCTCGGGTAGGGCTGACTATACTGATCTTAAAGCAGAAACAATCTGACAACATCCTTCCCTCAGGTTTCCTCTTCAAGAAATTTGAGTTTTCCAAAGAGATTGTGCTCGGGAAAGGCAGGCAGGCTCAGCTCTGAGGTTGAAAGCTTCACGCCAGGAGGGCAGCCAGCTCCTCCAGGGGCTGCAGGCTGGAGGGCTGGCCAGGACGCCTTGGGGGTGGACTTCAGTTGGGCCGTCACCTGGGCAGCTGCCCTTCACCCTGGCCGCTGGCACCCGGCAGGCAGCTGC
Source organism: Galagoides demidoff (assembly GCA_963574575.1). NCBI lineage: Eukaryota > Metazoa > Chordata > Mammalia > Primates > Galagidae > Galagoides > Galagoides demidoff. The sequence continues at coordinate 5,975 of CAUYQV010062922.1, forward strand.
AGAGCTCCTGGCCAGAGATGGCCATGCAAGCTTGTGAGTGTGGCCAGCGCCGCAGACCGCGGCCGGCTGTGGATGGAGGCTGATGCAAGGGGTAAATAAACAGAGCAAGGCAGGCGAGAGCCTTCCCCTGGGGAGGCATTGGGGTTTTACCATCCCCTGTTGGGGTTAAGGGAGCTAATAAATGACAATATATCAAAAGATATTGATTGTCCACTAAGATCTCCTGAGGTCTGACCACTGCCACATTGATTCCTACCTATTCTCACAGCCAAAATATCTGTCCACATTGACAAAACCAGAGGCATGGGTTCAAACACAGACTCACACCTACCAGCTCATGGGGCTTCCGGGGCTATGATATTTCACCAGCTGGGCTCAGTGTTCTTAGCCGCAGAGGGGATGGTAATTCCAAGGTCAATGTTATGATCATAAGACAACTTTATGTGCTTGCTCGGGGTCCACATGCGGCACCCCAGATGGTGCATGTCTTTCCCTCCTCCCTCTGACTCTGTGCTGCGTTGTCTGGTGTCTGCAGATGTCACCACCTTGGTGCCTTTGGTACGAGCTGCCCAGGAGCTTCCCGAGGCTTATGACGTCCTCTCATAGACTTCTGTTTTTCCTTCCCACTAAGTTGGGAACACAAAGTCTCACCCTTGTGTTTCAGGCCTCCGCAGAGCAGCTCCCGCCCCCAGCAAGACTGAGCTCCCCAGGGCACCTGCCACTCCTGTTCAGCTCCCCTAAGCTGCAAGGTCCCGGCCTGTCACCAGCTCAGTCCGCCTGAACTCTGCATGGAGAATGAACTTCTTGCTCCTCTGAAGCTGCCACTGTTTATGTGGGACCAGGAGCAGCGTTCCGGCTCCACACGGGGCTGTCTGTGCCTCTCTGACAGAGTGCAGGAGTGAGGGTGACATCTCCCGCCCCCTCACGGCGTGGATCCCACACAGCCCACCCATCACGGGCTCTCAGTGCAACTCACACCTGGCTGGCTTCTATTCTGCAGCGATGACAACCAAGTGATCAGTCTCACAGCCCAGTTTATCAGTTATTGATACAGGTCACTGGTCAGTCAGTGGGGCTTGCCATGACTTGGGATCAGAGAAATGACGGATGTTCACACATTCTCAGCTGCGTTCCTATACAGACGGGTCCTATTCAGGACAGGGGCTGAGAGGATGGACTTGTTCTTAATGAAGGGGAACATTGAGGGAGCCGGCCAAAAGGTCAAGCACTGGCCCAAGAGCTGCCCTGAAGTATCTTCCTCTCGTGATTCCCCATCCTCCCTCCATAATTGCATATTGAAAGCAAATGCATTATTTAAACAATAATACACTCTCGATTAGTCCCTTGCTTTGGGTAAGTGGTTGGCTAATGCAATTACGTGCCCTGGGGAAGGACTTGCAGAAGAGGAACTGGGCTGCTCCTCGGATGGGGAGTGCTCCCTGCTCCCTACTCAGATAGGGAGTGCTCCCTGCTTCTCAGATGGTGAGTGCTTCCTGCTCCTCAGATGGGGAGTGCTCCCTCCTCAGATGGCGAGTGCTCCCTGCTCCTCAGATGGCGAGTCCTCCCTCTTCGCTGCAGTTCTTGTGGAGAGTGCAGAGACTGAGCACACCCAGGACCTGCGATAACCAACAATCTCCTTTTACGTCAACACAGGGCACAGAACACCTAGCACGTCTAAGACTCCTTCCAGGGACTGCAGACAGTGCTGTGACCACCAGAAAGCCCTGATATTAAAAATCAGTTGGCCTTAGCATCCAGGTAGGTGCAAAATATTAGAAATATGTTAGTGGCATGAACCCCACTCCAGTAGGTAAATGGGATGAGAGAATGTGCTCGGGAGGCTGTCTGAAAGTGTCAACTGCTGTGCACAGTTAAAGCAGGACTCAGTGGCAGAGACCCAGGGCAGGGTATTTTTAAATAAGAAAATGAATGCACTCAGGCCAGGAAAGCAGCATGAGTAAGGTTGAGTTCTAGTGAGTCTCTTGCCAAGTGACCGCTGCTATTTGACCACATCTCTCCGTGCCCCAGCCCACCACTCTGTCAAGCCCGGTGTCCACTCCTGAGCACGACCTGGCTGTCCCCTCTCCTGTCCTGGCTCCCTTCCCACGCCCATCCCAGCACACACTGCTCCCTCTGGGACAGAGCTATTCATCTCTTTTTCCTCCTATTGGACCCATCGGTGGCCTTTGGTGGCCACCAGGCTGTGCCACAGGCATGGAGTTTCACCAAAGCCCTCCTAGGCTGACCCCATTCCATGGACCCAATGTCCATCCAAGGCCATGTCACACACATCCGCTGGTGGTGGGAACCTGTGAATTGAGTGGGACACCATGGAGTCTATTGATAAACAGCGGACACAGATCAAGTGGGTGAGAGAGGCCACCTCCTCACATCCGTCTGTGTACACTTTCCTGAGTCTCCACCTGTGTGGTGCTCTGTGTGGCCCCTCCCTCCTCTCTGAGGGGCACCACTCTCTGTGCCGCCCTCTGCCCATGTAAGAGGAGGGGTCTGTGCTCAGCCACACCAAACACTCCCTCCTGGGCTCTCTGCCGCCCCGGACATCCCTGGGAGGATTTCTACCCCCACCCAGGGGATGGGCCTGACCTTCAGCAAGTGACCGCAATGATAATGTAATGGACCAGTGTTGTCTCCTTTGTAGTGAAGGCCATGGGTCTCCAGGCTGCCTCACATACTGAGTCCTGTGCTAGGGGTTTTGGGTGCATCACCTGATCCCATGGAAGATGCCTCACTGATTTGCCATGTCCTTTGAGGCCCCGTATCTGAGGTTGTGCAGCTGAGAAGGGAAGAGGGACCTGGGTCCCAGCCTCAGAGTCTCTGTCCCCTGAGGAGCCTTGGCCTCTGGGAGCTAAGCTGATGGCCACTGAAGGGTGGGCATCACCAGCATGGCCACACGTCTGTCTTTGCTGGCTCTGGAAGCTCTGGTGTGGCCCCATGTCCTGGACTATTAGGGTTGTCCTTTTTCACTATGAAGGTTTCTGGCCCATGTGGTGACTTACAAGGCCTTGGAGGTCCTCTGGGTGTGCCCACACAGCACTGGCTCCCTGGGGTGCCCAGGGTCCAAGGGCAGAGCTGGGTTGGATATCCAGGTCTATGCCAGACCCAACTGCTCCAGCCCCTTGATTGTCAAATAGAAAAACTGAGATTTGGTGGAACCAAAATTCAGCATATTTTTGCTAAGTCTGTGAGGTCCTAGCAGGAGTGTTGTGTCCTAGAGGCACTGGCAGGTGCACCCCAGGGTGGCTGGCAAGCTGGCTGGGCGCAGCAGCTCTCTGAGTAAGGGAAGATCCTGGACTTGCTTCTGACTAGAAGTTGGTGAAACCAAGAGGGCATCTGCCTCACAGTGTAAGGCCCCCTCCTGGAAGACTAGAGCAGAGACCTCCCTGTGGCTTTGGAAGAAGCAAACTGGCCTGGCGTGACAAGGCAATGCAGCAGGGTCTGAGGGAACTTTCTGGAGCTGAGAGTGGTCTCTGCTTAGAGCTGGGAAGAAAACACAGAATGTGGCCCTACAGCTGCAGAGACGAGTCCACAAGCAGCATGGTGGACTCGGAGACAGACCCTCCTCCAGCCGACCCTCTGATGAGACCAGCACCCTGGCTGACATAGGCTGTGGCCTGGTGAGACCCAGCTCATACTTGTGACCCATGGAAATCACTAACTGAGACACAGGAACGTTTAAGCCACTAAGTTTGTGACAGCTTGTTTAGCAGCAAAGGAAAGTAATGGGGTGTCATCAGGGAATGGACCCTACGGTATGGTCCAGCCAGGGCAGCTTCAAGTCCTGGCTCCACCACTCACCGGTGGTATAATGGGGCCACTTAACTACAGGCTTTCAGCCTCAGGCCTCGTCTGTCAGGTGTAGGTAAGAACAGCGCCAGCCTGTGATGTGCCGTGAGTGATGCAGGCATTGCACAAGGCGTGCACGTAGTGAGTGCCTTCCGGTGGGGATTACACCATAATAAATGCTTTAAATTGTTGATCTGGAAAAATGCACATGTCTGAACTCCCACAGATTACTGGAGTTGACCTTGTTCTTCTAGTTGAGAGTTAGTGCTAAGTCCTGTGCAAACATCATTAAAATCTACTTCTCTGCCTTCTAGTTTACAATTTAAAAGAGATAACATTGAAGCAAATATACAATGAAAACATAAAGCAAATGTGTAAAATTTGTGCAAACATAAAACATAATTAAGGTTGATGTTTTCAACGTGTGCCGAGCAGCACTGTGGGTTTTGATGCTTTAATGTTTGCTCAGGGACAGCTTGGTGGCTCTGACTGTTGAAGGCTCATGGCTCCGGAGGTGAGATAGCTGCACGGCGTGATGGCAATGGGGGCATCGTGCTCTCCAGCCCAAAGGCGGTGCAGGCAGCTCTTCCACACCGGGGTGACGGTGAGCACGTGGTGACAGCGTGAGCACACAGGGTGCTGTTCACGAAAGTGGAGGGAACAGACAGGGGGTGGATCGTGGTGGGGCCTAGAGGTGCGTTTCTGCCCGGAGGACCTGGAGTCAGCAGTGTGACCCGTGTGCTTTCAGAAATTGTTCTATGACGTCTATCAGAGGAATAGACCCCAGTGGACGCGAGCTGTTTGGGGAAACTGAGGGCTGGCACTTTCTCTCCGTCCTCCTTTCCCTCTCCCTGCCTCCCTTTCCTCCTTTCTTTATTGTTTTTTCTTTGATTTTTCCAGCCTTCCTAACAACTAAGCACCACAGAGGCTGGTGGACACATCAGTGTGTCTCAGGGTGCGTGCCCTGTCCAGGCAGCCTATGGACCACTTGGTCTCTCGTGCCCTCCAGGGCCTGACCCGTCACCCCACACCCACTGGAGAAGGGGCCCTCCATGTGGACTGGACTCCAGGGCATTGTTCTGAACTTTGCTGTCACAGTAGAATGACCCCTGGGCTCTCAGGGACCCCAGTTCCACGAGAAGCTGGGCTGGAGCAGCATTTCCTGAGCCTCTTCTAGGACATGGCCCTGGGTCCCTGACTCAGCCGGCCCTCAGTGACCGCCAGCAGCACACAGTCCCTGCAAGGTTCCCTCTCACTCCTTCTTCCCTTCTTTCTCTGTCCTGCCCCTGGATCTCTGTGTACGTCCAAACCTCTCTTGCTCACATTGTCCTCAGCTGGCTGGTGGTGCTGCCTGAGCTCCTGGGAGGAGCCGGCTCGTCTTTGTAGGCCACTCACAGTCACTGGCTCCTCTCAGGCTTCCCTCCTGATCTCAGAGTCATTTTGGACAGATCCCAGCTGACCCTGTCTGCTGGGATCCAATAGACGCCCCCACCTTTGAGTCTGAAATCCCCTCTTCTCCCCCAGGGCAGGCCGTGCATTGACGCACTCAGGAAGCTCCTCAGGGCCCAGGGTCCACCTCCTCCCCCACCTACTGTCTGTGCCGGCCCATGCCCAGTCTCGACCTGGTGATTATGGGGCACTCAGGAGAAGGAACAGTGGTTGTGCCAGATGCCCCGTCCAGCACGGAGTTCCTGCAGTCAAGGTCAGGCTTCTCCTTAGGACAGAGTTTGAACCTCCGAATGTGGCCTGAGCACCTGCAGGATTGGGCCCTGGTGACCTCTTGCCTGCCTCCAGCCCCTCACCTACTTTAGACGACCCTGACCCTGACTGTGCCTTGGACCCTTTGCTTGTGGCCCTCACTAATCCCTTACCCATGTATTACTGACACTTTCATGTCACCTAAGATACCACATCTCCAGGAGACCTTCTCCAAACTCTTCCTGACTCTTGCCCTTCCTGGCTGGAGCTACTTGCCTTTCCAACTTCACTATCCCAGCTATTGTAAGGGACAGAATGGTCACCCAGAACCTTATGTCCACTGCCTGGCCCTGAGACCATGACCTGGCTGAGGGTGGGGCCTCTCTGTCTAGTTCACCTTCGTAATCTTAGAACCCAGCCTCTTGTGAGCATAAATATTAACTGAAAGAAAAATTGTTTTCAATACTTTTCAGTTAATTTCTTTACTTATATTTTTATTTTTAATTGACAAATAATAGTTGCATATATAGGAGAACCTCTATAAGGGCCCACCCCAGGGACTGTAACAAACTGGTCAACATAGGGAGGTGGGCAACATAAGGAACGAGACCTGTTGTCCTGAGGTGTGTATGGTCCAGTCTATTAGGTCAGCTCAAGGAGGTGGTCAGTGTAGGCAGGTGGGCAGCTGTGGAAGTTCTACTATCCTTATGGGGTACACAGGTATTTCCATCTATGTACTCACTGTGGAGTGACCATATCAACGTATCTATCACCTCATAGACTTTTTTTGTAGTGGGAACATTTAAAATTTGCTTTGTTTGCAATTTTGAAATAGACGCTGTTATTAACTCTGGTCACTAGGTTGGGCGATAGATCTCAAAATCTCACTTTGTCTGTATCCTGAAGCTTTGCACCCTGTGACCAGCCTGGGGGCCCCAGTTCTAGTCTGTGTTCCATGAGTCTGACTTTTCTGGGTTCTGCATGTGAGCACGATCACATAGGGCGTGTCTTCGGGCGCCTGGTTTAACTCACGGAGCACAGTGTCTTTCAGGTTCATCCGTGTTGTTGTAAATGGGAGAATTTCTTTCTTTCGAGGGTGAATAGCATTCCAGTATAGAGACACATACCACATTTTCTTTATTTATTCATCCATGGATGGGTCATAGGTTCAATTCCTCAGCCTGGCTATGGTGAATCGTGTGCAGTGAACAGGAGGTGCCGGGGTCCCCTTGATCCTGAGCTCAGGCTCTCTGGTTAGATACCCCACAGGGGGGTTGCTGGATCACATCCTATTTCAACTTATAACTTTTGGGGGAACCTCTGCCCTTTTATCCACAGTGGCTGTGCTAATTTCCCCCCCACAGTGTGCGAGCGCCTCCTTCCATGCTAATCTGCACCAATATTTGTTATCTCTTGTTTCTGGTCATACCCATTCTAATAGGTGTAGAGTGATGTTGTGATTTTAATTTGCATTTCTTCAATTATTCTACAAAGAGACATTTTTCATAAAACTGGCCACTTGTTCATATTTCTTCTTGTGAGAATGTCGGTTCAAACCTCTGCGTTTTTGGAATCAGGCTGTTTGCCTCTTTGCTTTCTAGTGGGGTCCTTCACGAGCAGCGGGTCTAAGCCTCTCCACGTGTGCGGCTTGTGGGCATCGCCTCCCCGTCTGGGAGTCGGCTCTTCACTCTGCAGGCTGCTTCCTTCCCTATGGAGAGGCTGTTGGGTTGACAGAATCTCCTTTGTCCATTTTCACATTTTGTTACCTGTGCTTTAAGGGTCGTGTCTAAGAAATCACTGCCCGGATTGGCATTGGGGAGCCTCCGCTGTGCTTTCTTCAAGCAGCTTTACAGTTTCCAGCCTCGTGCTGGGATTCTCATCCATCCCAGTAGGTCTCCAGGCATGGTGTACGGGCACCAGGTTATTCTTCTGCACGTGGCTATTCCGTTTCCCAAGACTGTTGATTTAAGTGACTTTTCTTCCCTCCGTGTACGTTCTTGCTGGTATCTTTATCAAAAACTCATCAACTCTAAATGTGTGGGTTTGTTTCCAGGCTCTGTGTCTGTGCATCGTTGATGTCCTTTCGTGCCGGTACTGGTTAACGTGGCTTTGTGACATTTTCAAAATCAAGTGGTGTGAGGCCTCCAGGTTTGTCCTTTTTTGCTCAATATTGCTTTGGCTGTTTGGGGTCCTATGCAGTTTCCTTCAAACTTTAGAGTTACTTTCTAAAGTAACTTTTTCTTCTTCGGTGAAAAATAGCAGTGGGATTTTGAATTTCTATAAAAATTTCTTTAAATCTTGATCTATCTTTGGATAATATGTACGTTTTACCAATATTAATTCTTCCAATTCGTGAACTCAGGATTTCTTTCCATTTATTTGCATTTTCTTCCACTTCTTTCATCAGTGTTTATAATTTTTAGTTACAGATATTTTACCTCTGGATAAATGTAAGCCTAAGCATTTTTGTAATATTATTGTAAATGGGATTGTTTCTTTCTTTTTTTTTATTAAATGGTAACTATGTACATTAATGCACTTCTGGGGTACAGTGTGGGGTTTTCACACATAATCCGAAACACTTCCATCAAACTGATCAACACAGCCTTCATGTCATTTTCTCAGTTATTGTTTTAAAATGTTCACATTATACTCTTAGAAAGATTCACTTGTACCCTTGTAAGATAAACCTCAGAAGTGATCCCTCCAATCCCCCTCCCTCCACCCATTCCTCCCTCCCCTCTCCCTCCCCCCTCCCCATTAGGGGAGGCTATTAGGCTGTTAGGCTATTAGATTATAGCTTTCATGGGATTGTTTCTTAATTTCTTAATTTTTTGGACAGTTTGTAAGCCATTATTGTAAATGGGATTGTTCCCTAATTTCTACTTGGACAGTTTGCCGTTATGTTAGAAATACTCCTGACGTTTGTGTGTGGCTTTGTCATCCTGCGTGTGGCAGCCAGTGCAACAGTGAAGCCCTGAAGGCCTGCTAGACACGAGGTCTGCCACCAGCAAACAGAAACCATTTCACTTTTCACTTCCATATTTGAACACCTTTTTTTTTCTTGCCGACCTGCTCTAGCTAGCATTTCTATTACTAGGTTGAATAGAAGGGAGAGAAGGGTGTTTTTATTTGGTTCCTGGCTTGTAGGAAAAGCTGCTATTTACTGTTGTGAATGATGTTAGCTATGGTCGTGTCATGTATAGCCTTTATTGT
>CAUYQV010062924.1:0-25839 GCA_963574575.1 Galagoides demidoff
TGGGGGGACCTCACCCAATGTGCATGATGCAATGGTACATTTCAAAACTATTAAGAAATGAGTATAATTGTGATGGATGTGTTACTTAGTTCAACGTAAGCATTTCACATTGTATATTGAAGCAGTACTCTGAACCCCATAAATGCATCAATGTCCAAAGTTAGGATTTAATACAATGTACAAAGTTCTGATTTAATAAACAATAATTAAAAAAAAAACCATATATTCAAATAAATGCTATAACAAAGAAAAACAACAAATTATTTAATATATTTGCATGTATCTTATTATTTAATAAATATATGTGTAATATAATAACATATAAATATGTGTAATTATAAATACACTTCCTTTTCTCCTTTTCCCTCTGTTGCTCCTTGCCTTCCTTTTTTTTCCTGGACTATGGTTGATAAACTTGTGGAATATTTTAATAATAGCTATTTTTTATTAGAAATAGCTAGAATAGTGATATGTTGAAATTTTGCTATGTAACTTTTAGAATTAAAATAATATTAACCATTATTTACCTCCAAAGTCAGGTCATAGGATCTCAAAACATCTTCAAGGACATCAGACATTTCTACAAACTTTTTCCTAATTTTTTACGCATATTTTTCCAGACTATGGCTCTTAATAACAAATAAGGAGTTATCTTTAACCTACAGAAGAACATCACACCCTCATTTTGTGTGTAAACATTTCTATAATGCATGGATGCACACTTCATTTCCATTCTTCTCTCTGGAACACTGCATTGGTATCAATACCCAGGCCTGGCTTCCCTTGTGCTGCACGGTCATCCTCTTCTCAATTGCATGATTCCTTCCTTTCAAAACTTACATTATACGGCAACAAAGTCAGACCATGAGCAGAATGATGTTCAAAGGAGAATCAGAGAGATGTAAAATATCTCAGGATTAGAAAATTGAATGAGAACATGGCTGGGATCTATAGATATTTTGTTATGCAGCAGACCAGTGTGTTTAAAATACTTTTCTTAAACAAACAAATTCTCAGTGCATATCCTAGCAGCAATAAGTTTGTACGCAGAGCTATTTTGAGAATACAGATGCTTTGATAATTATACTTCTATAAAACGTAAAACCTTGAGGTTTCAATAATATTGTTGGCCTATGTTATTTATTCCCTGTTGTTTTCCCCTTGCTCTAAATAAATCAGTGGTATTCTTTCTATTTGTCTATTAAGAACTTTCAATAAAGGCCTTTCATACTGGCCTTCCAGGAAAGCATCAGTGGTATAATCTATTATTAACATAGTCATTTTTTCCTGACCTACTCTTCTAGCTCTTTCAGGAGAAGAAAGTAAGCTAACTGACCCAAGGCTATCTCACCTGCAAATTAATATAACTGTGGAACATCTGCCAGCGATTGTATTGGCTGGGTGACTTGCCCTAACTTTTACTTTCCTAATATTTTTTCATATTTAGTTTTGCCTTTCAACATTCCTTTTCTACATAAAGATTACTTAGAAATAACAAAAGAATGTCTCTAGCACACATAAATGGAAACCACTTGTTAATCAAGAAGGAAGAGTAGTACCCCCTTATCTGTGAGAGAGATGTTCACTCCAAGACTGCTAGTGCACACCTGAAACTATGGGTAGTTCTTAACCATATATTTACTGGCTTATTTCTTATCCATACAGACTTATGATCAAAATTATTCATAAATTAGGCATACTAAGGGATTAACAACAAATGATAATAAAATAGAATAAGTATAACAATATAAGTATACCGCAATACAAGCTATATTTCTCTCCTTAAAATAGCTTACTGTACTGTTGTTTTTATCTATTTTTGGACTGTAGCTGATCTCAGGTAACTGAAACTATAGAAAGCACAACTGTAGACAATGTGGGACTAACATGTGGGTCGATTGACCTAAAGTAATAACTGCTTTAGGTCACAATTTTACCTTTTGAACAAGAAGTATGTTATATACATTGATGGGATGCATATTTTACTTTATCCAGTCTTTAAACTAAACAGAAATCAATAAAATATTCTGCTGTAGAAAAATGGGAAACTCAGCTCTAAATGTATAGTTATTTGTGGGATTTTTTTGTTCTTTCAGCTATTCTTAATGATATTCCAATCTTAATTCGTTTACTGAAATAAATGCATTGAAGTAGTCAAAGTTGGAGATCTTATCAGAGGTAAAAACTACTTACCATATTTTCTCATACACACACATTCCTCATTCATTTTATTTTATACCATACCTTCCTAATGCCTCCGAGTACTGTGACCCTTTAATACAGTTAATTCCTCATGTTATGGTGACCCTCAACCATAAAATTATTTTCATTGCTGCTTCCTAACTGTAATTTTGCTACTGTTATGAATCCTAATGTAAATATCTGATATGCAGGATGTATTTTCATTGTTATAAAGGGGTCACGATCCATAGGTTCAGAACTGCTGTTTTACACTAAGTATACATGTGTAAAGCATTTTTGTTAATGCAATTATTACTACAAATGTATACATTAGTGAAGACATACAAGGAAAATAATGCCTAAGAATAGGATTTTTCAGTATGACATTTATGCTCAAGAAGGTCCTTTTAAGGCCTCAATAAGATGAATAGAAGTATTTCCGTATGCTAGCAAAAGACTAATTTGTTTGAATTAACAGTGTGTTAACACAACCACATAGTCGGGACAAAAGCTTTAAATAAAAGTAATGGTAAACAGATACATTAAATACATTAGGAAATCATAATTAAATTGAGGCAACCCACAGTTAGAGACTGTTCATACCTGTCGGCACACGTGATCCCACTGAATATTAAGTTCTCGGAGTTCTCTTTCAAGTCTAGATGCAAACTCTGGCTTGGCTTCATTCTTTATCTTCTGCCCACCTTCATTGACACTGTTTAGACTGGGCTGAATTGTCTGAATATCACTGACTAAAAGCTAAGAAAATAATTCAGTGTAAGCTGGCTGCAAGAAAAGTACCACCACGTACATGTATTAGAAATACAGCATAGGCTCGGCACCCATTGCTGTTAGGGCTCCAGCCACATTCACGAGGGCTGTTGGGTTCAAATCCAGCCTGGGCCTGCCAAACAAACAAAGAACAAGAACAACAACAACAAAAATAGCCGGGCATTGTGGCGGGCATCTGTAGTCCCAGATACTTGGGAGGCTGAGACAAGAGAATCGTTTGAGACAAAGAGTTTGAGGTTACTGTGAGCTGTGATGTGACAGTACTCGACAGAGGGCAACAAAGTGAGATTCTGTCTCAAAGAAAAAAAGAAATGGAGCATAGCTAGGAAATGTATAATTATGAGTCATGGCATTGCATATGAATTTTGTCTTTGAAAATCTAAAACCAGATAAAGATACATACATCTGCATAACCAGCTTGCAAAAAATGTTCAGTGGTTATTATGGCATGAAGGAAGTAGGGAGTTATCTGTATTCTATTTATATCCAAAACAAAAAGAAATTGAGAACCCCTGTGTTTAGTTTTCAAATGCAGGATACTGCAACAATTGTTTATAGCATAATGGGTGTGAAAGTTATTTCTAAGGTGGATTTGTTTTTTCAGCTTGTATTTGCAAGAAAAAAAAAGTCCTTTAAAGAGCTAGATTTTCTTCCTGCTGCATAATAATGGCATAATGAATATTATTTCAAAAATCCATATTGTATTATATTATAGCACAGTGAATTATACATGAAGGGAGCAACACAGTATGAATAATAATTTGGAGTAAGATATAGCAAATAGCTCAAAGGATCTTTTACCTTTATGTCTACTATGTTTTATAGTAAAATAATCATATCAAGTGCAGTTTGAGTAAAAGGCAATGTTTTGACTGTTCCTCAATTATTTAACACAGGGGTTCTCAACACTGGTACCACTGACGTTTTGGACTATGTAATTCTCTGCTGTGGAGGGCAGTTCTGGGCACTGAAGGATATTCAGCAGCATCTCAGCAGCCTATCCACTAGATACCAGTAGGATCTCTGCTTCCTCCCTAATTGTGACAACCAAAAACATCTCTAGTCCACACATTGCAAAGTGCCCTCTAGGGAAGGGAGGGACAAAATAGCCTCTGGTCATAAATTATTGATCTAACCAAACAATATTATCCATATAAAAGTCTTCCTATAAAAGGCATCAGATCAAAATCTTACTCTGCATTGTTTGAGTTGCTTTTTCAGAATTTCTGAATCTCCAAGGGCAGGCCATTCTTCCTTCAGAAAAACATCAACCTCAGCCATCCATTTCTTCAGGGTTTTTATGTGATTCTGAAAAATAAAAAGCGATCCACTTGAAGACATTATTGGGGGTGCTGATTGGTCCTAACACAATTTGTCATAGTGATCATTCTAATTTTGACAAGCCCCTAAACAATTCCCATCATTGAAGGCTATCTCTAAGCAGCTTTTCAGAAAGAGAATATTTTTTACTAAGACTGCATTTTTATGGTCTACTGTACGAGCACTGGGGTATGAAGTCTGCTATTGTTAAAAATAAAAAATTACTACCAAATGTGGTTTTATGATGTTACTCTCGAGAACATTAAATCACATCCCCCTCTGGAGAAATTTTAACTTACAAAACAACTCATGATAATACTAACAATGTGCCCTTACAGTACATAAAACAAACTCCGAACAATAAACTCAATGTAATGGTGTCTTTATAGCCTCCCTAAACCTGAACTTCTGCAAATTGTTTTGACAGTTTATATAGTCCTTCCAGTTGGGAACTTTCATGCTGAAGTTTTGTCATCTTTAAAGACAGAGCTTGTGCCTTTCTTATTTACCCAGTGTAAAGTAATGATCAGGTGAGACATGTCCTCTTTTATCATTTATAAATACCCAAGTACTTCCCATCATCCATTCCCACATTTTTTTGTTTCTGCTTTGTTTTTTTGCCACCTTAAAAAATGTATGGCTGTCACTTCTTTATTTTAATACAACTTAACTCTGTTGTCTATATAAGCCATTTGCCCCCCACTGAATTAAATTTCTATGAAAAGTATATGCCTCACAGAAAGTTTCCTCTTTTCCATGATTATTAGTAATAATTTTAAAGGCATTTGCTTAGCTCTGAGAAAGTCATCATAATCACCTGACACATGTCAAGTCTACGTCTGCTCTCCTTTGTCCTTGTTCAGGTCTCGTTATCGACTCCTTCATGACTGCAATTTCTCCTTTTGGGATCTGCCTCAGGGCGACTGGCTACTAATAACTCCACCACATTCATTGAAATCATCTTCCCCTTTCCTCCTTCCACTTTTCACAGTGATGTTTTAAAAACACAAGTGTACTGTTATCTTTCACTCTTCCAAATGCCAGTGACAGTTTTATCATTATTATTGGTATGAATAATTCTGTCACCATCAGGTTGATATTCAGCTTCCAAAACATGGCATCTAAGACCATTCATAATTTACCCCCAAATCATTTTTGCAACCATATATTTTATGAGTACCTAAACATACATGGTGTCTCCCCAAAGGGGAACTTCTTCAGTGAATTGAACATACTGTTCCTCTTTGCCAAGAACTTTCTCCCTAGCTAAATTCTACCTGTTCACTGTAAATTCTACCTGTGTTCATTGAGATAACCTATATTCCATGAATACTTCATAATTCTATTTCCTAGTTTAGGCTGGAGATTCTTCCTCCCTACTGTTATAACCTTTACCTCACTGTTTAATTTACTTACTGTGCAGGCTGAATAATGTTCCCCCCAATATATCTGCACCCTAATCCTTGGAACCTATGAATATGTTACCTAACATGATAAGAAGGACTTGGCAGTTGTGATGAAGAATGTTGGTATGTGGAGATTATCCTGGATCATCTGGATGGACTCAATGTCATAACAGGGGTCCTTATTAAGAGGGAGGCAAGACAGAGAAAGGGGGAAGGAGAGAAGAGGAGGAAAGAAAAGGAGAGAGGAAGAGATATGGAGAGGGTAAGAGGAAGGAGAATAGGGGGAAGCAGAGGGAGGGAAAGGAGGACGGAGAGATTGACACTGGGGGGTTTATATTGCTGACTTTGTTGATGGAAGACGTGCTGAGAACTCTTCTGAAGGCTAAACTTGGCAAAGAAACATTTTCTCCTAAAGCCTCCGAAAGGGACACAACCCTGCCAATACCTTGATGTTAGCCCACTGAGACTAATTTTGTACATCTGACCTCCAGAACTATAAGATGATACATTTGTATTGTTTTTTGTTTGTTTGTTTGGATACAGAGTCTCACCATGTTTCCCTCTGTAGAGTGCTGTAACGTCACAGCTCATAGCAATCTCAAATTCTTGAGTTTAAACAATTCTCTTGCCTCAGCCTCCCAAGTAGCTGGGACTACAGGTGCCCAACACAACATCTGCTATTTTTGGTTGTACTAGTCATTGTTGTTTGGCAGGCCCAGGCTGGATTCCAACCTGTCACCTCCATTGTATGTGGCTGGTGCCCCAGCTGCTGAGCTACAGGTACTGGGTGAGCCCATTTGTATTGTTTTAAGCCATTAAATTAGTGGTAATTTGTTATAGCAACAATAGGAAACAAATACACCTACCTTTTTTCTTCACTAGATATGGGCTAATTGATGGTGAAGACTATGTATCCTCTTTAACCACTTGTACTGGCAAATAATACATGCTTTCATGTGTATTGATGACCGTTACACTCATTTGTACAAGTAGAGACACATACAACATACACACGCATTATGCCTAGATGGTATGCTTTAGCAAATGTTCTACGATTCCTTAGTGTTTCCATTTGCAAAAGAACAAAAACTAAGTAGCTGGACTGAGATTTAAATCCAGAAGCATCGTGTTCCATTGCTGTTCATCACACCATCATATTTTCCAAAGTTTCTTTTCCATTTATTTTTTCTAAAAATCGCCATCCAAGGGACATACTACTTATCACTAAATATTTTAGATTTCTAAACTAGAGTGCAATTGTTAGTTTACTGTTTACTGTTTTTGTTTTTGTGTGGTATTTTCTTTGGAGACAGAGTATCACCCCTGTCACCTGGGGTAGAGTACAGTTATATCACCATAAAGCTCACTGTGACCACAAGGAATTCTCTTGTCTCAGCATCCTGAGTAGCTGGAACTGCAGGTACACGCTACCATTCCTGACTAATTTTTCTATTTTTGTAGTGACAGGGTTTCACTCTTGCTCAGGCTGGTTTTAAACTCCTGGCCTCAAGCACTCCTCCCATCTTGACCTCCCAGAGTGCTAGGTTTACAGGCATAGCCAACATACCAGGCCAGTTTATTGCTTTTTTAACTTGAGTGGTTACTAGCAGGGTGGAACTATCCAAACAAATTACATCAGTAAATGTTAGAAGAAGAAGGTAATGGGGTGAAATTTAAATGAAGTCAGGTAACAAAAGCCATATGACTATATTATATAATATATATACACAATGTTTTATATGATAAATGATACCTACAGTCTAAAAGACAACTAAAGGAATGATTGGTTTTGAAAATGATTGAGCTAAAACATGTTTATGTCCTAATGGTATTGATGAAAAGAGCAAATTCATTCTGAAAACCCTAAAAACCCAAGCTCTTACTCTTTTCTTAGAAGAAATAGGCAAACCACACTTCTTTGTGAAAGGTTTGTGTGTTGATCTTATCTCTAACTTTGAAGGACTCTCGGAGTAAAATGTCTATGTGCCTTTATGTTTTAGAATGCACTATCAGGGAAACCCAAGTAAATAACGAAAAGAAAGAGTAAGATTTTGGATTACCTGGATTTTTCGGAGTTTATTCATTTGCTCCTCTACCTTTTGACACCGCTCCACCAGCTGGGAGGAGATGTTCTTCCAGCGTCCCTCAATCTCTTCAAATTCTGATTGATACTTCCGGCTAATTTCAGAGGGAGCTTTCTTTGACATCTCTTTGACCGTGGTGCTGAGATAGTTTAGGCCACTGTCTTGCTCTTGCAGAGACCTTTGTAAAGCCTCAAATTAAAAAAAGAAAAACTAATTTGTGCTAATGGATGAATAATTGATGAGCTTCGGTTAAGTGTATTAAAATTAAATCTATGTGAGACAAGCAAAAGGATATAATCTAACAGGTATAGAAACTGTTGGCAATTTAAATTCTATATTTTCTTATAAGAGTAATTGGCACCACATTCGGTTCTATTTAACAATCCATACTTATTTTTATAAGCAATGTCAAATATATCCAAAATTATGTCTTAGTGAGCCAAAGGGATTTAACACACCTAATTTTACTTAGTTAAATATACATATAAATAGCTTCATTTAGATATAGTTAATGGAATTTAATTATAGTGAGCCTTGAGTAAGACAACCTTTCACCTCCCTACATAAAACTGTAACTAATCATATTGACATATGGAGTAACAAAACCTATTAATTATGTTACCAGACTGATGGCCTACCAATGCCAGTTAACTAACATTTTATATTTTCAATGGATGTACTGTGGTTTGGTATGTTATACTTAAATCATAGGGTGATTTGGGGTAGAATTTATAAAGCTTACATTTATCCTGCTTAACCTAGACAACCCTTAATAGTAGGATGCCTATCTGTAGGCTTCCCTTACTCAGTATTTACTGAAATGTTACTTTCTGGTTATAAAGGAATAAAGGCACTTAACAACTACAGACTTTATATAAATTTTCAGATTTTTTCTATGCATGTATGTGTTGGACATCTGATCATATTATATATACACATATACAATTATTTCTTCTTTCATAATGTGACCTATATCATCAAAAAGTTGTCAAACACATAACTTATATGGCTTCATAGTATCCTATCCATATTTTCTGGTACTTAATTTAATACGGAGGGTGCCAAAAATTCATATATTTTATGAAAGAAAAAAATGTATTAAAATTGTAATACTCATATTCTTGGGCTATAATTGGGTTATAGCTTTCATATGAAAGCTATAAATTAGTCATAGTAGGGCTGAGTACATTGGATACTTTTTCTTCCATTCTTGAGATAAAGGGGAGAGGGAGGGGAGGGGAGGGGGAGGGTGATTGGTGGGACCACACCTATGATTCATCTTACAAGGGTACATGTGAAACTTACTACATATAGAATATAAATGTCTTAACACGATAACTAAGAAAATGCCGTGAAGGCTATGTTAACCAGTTTGGTGAAAATATTTCAAATTGTATATAGAACCAGCACACTGTAGCCCATGACTGCATTAATGTACACAGCTATGATTTAATAAAAAAAAAGTCACCTAAGCTGTCAGGGTCCCCAGGGCACATGAAAGCCACTGGCCAAGCTGGGCTCTGCACTTTAGGGGCCTTTGGTAGGTGTGTCGTACACCTCTTAGGACTTGGTCTACCTGAGAAGAGATAACTTGAAAACATCCTTTCTTATGCCTTAACTCTCTGTTTACACACAAGACTCACTGTACTTTCTGATGCGCAAAAATAAACCTTGAACTGGCTATGTTTCCTAAAAAAAAAAATACTGTAATACTCAATATGCCCATAACAACAGATGAACACAAGTCACGTTTGAGCACCTCTTGTAATTGCAGAAGTCAAATGTGACTTGACTATTAAGGTTTTAATACAGTTTTTTCCTTTCTTAAAATGTATATTTTGGGGGCAGCACCTGTGGCTCAAAGGAGTAGGGCGCCTGCCCCATATACCAGAGATGGCGGGTTCAAACTCAGCCCTGGCCAAAAACTGCCAAAAAATAAAAATGTATATTTTTGGCACCCTCTGCATCTTTTTTTACTTTACATTTACTTTACTTTACTAAATTATTCCCCTCTGATGATTATTTGGTCAATATCTACCATTTATCTGTCTTTAGAGCTAGGGATTTTATTGTGAGCATTTCCCCATGTCATTGGGTATTTTTGGAAAGCAAAATTGTAATGTCTTCTCTAATTCATTTAGCCACTTTGTATTGGGTCTACAAATTAATTTTCTAATTTACTACTCCTATAAATTATCTTTATCTATATCTGTCTATCATCTATCTATACATCCATGTATTGGAGCATATTCTGACTTTTACCATAAGATACAGAGTTCATGGCAAATATAGTCATGTGTAGAAATGAATGATTTTTGTGTTACTAGGAAGTGTTGGAAAGTATTCCTCAGTAAATGTATACTCCATATATATTCCTGTCAGTAAGAATGTTTAGCTTATCACATGATCTCATCCACACCCGCACTTCCATCTTCTAATCTTTCATGTACGTACCCAATATACTATGTAAAAAAATGGCATTTCATTCTGTAAACATTTTACTTCATCATTGACTATGTGAGTTATAATTTTTCATAAGTTTATTGGTCATTTATGTCTCCTATTGGTGACTTCCTTAGTAAAACCTCTCTCCTTTACTCAAAAAAAAAAAAGAAAAATCTCTTGGGTCACATTTCTCTTTAAAGTTGTCTCTGCTCCTTTTACAATGTTATTGATTGCTTCCAGTGATTTTTATGCTTTTTCATTGTAAGTTTTAAATATTTTTACTTACAAAAGTTTAAATGTATGCTTATTAAAATTTTTTCCATGTTTTACAGTATGTAGTTTTTACCTTGTTGGAACTTTTATGACGAGGTTCTAAATTCAGTTTTTTTTCTTTTGGTTAATGCATTTCCTGATAATATTTATAAATAATTTCCCTCTTCCTATTTTTTTCTGGTGGAAATAGCCTCTTCTACCAATCTACTCACCATTTCTTCTTCATTCATTACACTCCCCTTATTAGTCTACATTTATATTTTTTCAAAGTTTATTAGTTCTGTTCAGTCACCTATTTATGCTACCAAACTTTGGAATCATTATGCCAAGTATTAAAAATAATAACAAAAAAGATTAAACAACTATGATTGTTTGATTTTACAACAGAGGAAATAGCCCACATATAATAGTATATATCTTTCCATTTTAAGAAAGGAAAAAACTGTATTAAATATATACATAAATATATATGACAGTATATAGAGAAATGCTGAAAGATTTCTCTGAAGACTTTATTTTTATAAAGAAATATTTAACCCTCACAAAGTAGTTCTTCATATTGCAAACTTAGAATTTATCTTAAAACTTTTTCCCCCCTAATTTTCCATATGTGGACATATCATCTCAGCTCCTGAAATATAATTAAAGAAAATTGTTTTCTATCTTAAAAAGTGCTGTTGGATATGTTTATATAGACATTTTATAATTAGTAGGAAAGCATTCCAAAATCTATTATAAATTATTTCATTTCCCATATTAGTATTTTACCTTTCCTGATAGAAGGTTGTTAAGAAAATGGAGTTATTAGATGTCAAATATTTCACTATAATAATACATAAAATTATCATCTTAATTCAAACTAATTTCACAAATACAGCATCCCTTCATATTCTTATTCTACATCAGTGGATTCCAGGAAATTCTGAGTAAAAATATTCTAAAAAATATTCTGTGTATACTGAACATGTACAGTTTTTTTCTTATCTAAATAATATAACTATTTATATACCATTTCCTTCATATTAGGTATTATAAGTAATCTAGAAATGGCATGGGAGTATGTGCATAGATTACTATACCATTCATATGAGGTGCTTGGGTATTCATGGATTTGGGTATCTAGGCGAGGTCAGGGAACCAATCCTTCATGGATACCAAGTGATAAGTGGATTGTGATTCACTCACCATGTGAGAAGGGTTATAAATAAAAGGGGCAAAATCATACTACAGCTTTTCTAAGAGCCAAAGACCATCTGTCTGATACTACATGCTAAACTAACTATAGAATTCATGAATATACTATAGAATTGTTTTCAAAAGCAGCATTGTTATTACACACACATTAGGAGAAAGAAGGTGAAAAGGCCTAAATTATATTTTTAAAGTCCCATTTTCATTTGTTCCACTGACCAGCTAGCCTATTTGGAGCAGCCGTTTTCATTCTAATATTATTTTAAGGTTACATCACCATCATTGCCTGATAAATGAGGTACAGGCCGTGTTGTTTTGATATTTAAATACTCACAGACCTGCAATTCGGCAAGTCTCTGCTCCATGATTTCATAGTCAGTGACCTTCAGCTGAGGTAGAGCAAGTTTGCCTTCTGACTGCTGGAGCCACGTCCGGATAGTACCCATCGTCTCCTGATAGCGCACAGGTGGCAAGGCATCAAAAACTTTTTCACAAAAGAGAAAACAGAATGAAAATCATTTGACAATTTTCTATACTTCATCACTGTGTTTTCCTAAGTCGTCAGCAAAATTAATCCCATTACATATCTAAATATTAACAAATTAGAAAATCTGAGATACAGACTACGATTATGATGCTAAAAATAAATCCCTGCTACATGTCTGGTGTAGCAGGGGACCTTAGGCATATTACACTGAATTCTCAAATCAGCCTGAAAAGTCTGTATCATTTAATTCATTTTTTAAGGTCAGGAAATGGAGAACAGAGAGGCTGAGTAATTTGTCCAAGTCACACAGATGGTATTTGGAAAGAGCAAGCAGACGCCAAGTGTATCTGCTGATACTGAAGGCTACTTTCTTTTTGTGTTATCATTCACTTCCGGGGAAAACATGATCACCATCCAAAGCCCTTGATATTTTCAATTCTATCATGTTATCTTTACTTTATTAAAGTTAAACCAATTTATGTGTGCTTACTACCTATCAGGAGCTCTAAGAATAACCCACACAGATTATTATTCTTAAGTATTATAAAAAATTTGTGTGATGTGCATTATTCCCCCCATTTGCAGTTAAGAAAACTAAGCCTATAAAAAAAAAAAGCCAACTAATTTGCTCACAGTCAAGCAGCTAGTACGTTGTCAGAGGCAGGATTTTAAGCCATACCCATTTTGTTTCAGTAAAAAACCCCACCAACAGTGCCTAGGGGTCTTGACATATATATGGTCATACATATATACACATACACGTATGTAATATTTATGTATAATGTATATATTGAGGAAATAAAGTATTATATATAGTGACTATATACATATGTATATATGTTTTAAAGCATAGATATATCGCTCTATAAAATGTGATGTAAGTAGCTATAGTTATCTTTTCAAAGAAATCAAATGCAAGATTGAGAATTTTACAGAGAACTGGATCCATAAACATGACAGAATAGATCCAATGCAAAGGAAAGTCTAGAACTTAAAAATGCAGTAAGTGGAAATAAGAACAAAGGAACTAAGTGGATGTGTTTAACAGCAAATTTGATGAGGCTGAAAAGAGAATTATTAAGCCTTAAGCTAATTCAGAAGTAGATGTTTGGAATGATACATAGAAATACCAAAGAAGAGAAGTATGATAAAATGGTTCAACATAAATGTATCCCAGACAGAACTGGAAAAAGCCATACTTGAAGACATAATGGGTGATAATGTTCTGAAATAGATGAAATCACAATGCAAATTCCTAGCTTATATCACTACATCAAATAACATAACATAAATCTCATAATTTGAATCGCTAAGATATTAATCTCACTTCTATAGAGCTATTCTTATGGACTAAATGAGAATATAAGAAAGTATTTTGCATGCTATTTAATGGGGTGTTCAGATGGCTGAGATCATTTTAGAGAGTGTGCTAAAAATGGATATCGACATGTTAGAAATAGGGGATTCTGTTCAATAGGCTTCTACCATACTTATTCATGAAGTCATGCAAATTTAAAAGCTTTTATTCAATTTAAGCACCTCTGAATTTTTAGTGAAAGCTCTCTGATACTTTAAACTTTGTTTTATTGCCTATAAAGAATATATTTTCCTAAGATACATTTATTTGAATGCTAGATAATTAAAATAAACCAAGGCAAAGAAGGAGCTCATAAATAACAGCGAATCAAATGACCATTTAGTTACCATGAGGGAAAAGGTTGTGGCTGAGAAGGCATTTGAGCAAGAGCTCTGGAAGGAGAGGGGTATGAGCAGAGACAAAGGAGTAGGGTAGATGGATTATAAACTACAGAGAGACTGGCTTAATTGAACATGAACATGATCTCTCTTTAGCCTCCTTCTGGCCTTTCTGAATTATTGATTTTATTCTGTGTAACTACTTCTGAACCATATTTAGGTACAAGATTTGAAGTTCCCCCACTGAGAGGTAAACCAAACTTCTACTCTGTTCTGATGTACAACAGAACTATTCGTAAAAAGGGAAAGGGCAGAAAAATTACCTTAAAACCTGGGAAGTTGATACAGGCCATAAGAAAATAAGAAGAAAAAAAAAAGAAAAGAAGAAGAAACAAGCCACTAACTGAGCAATATAATCCCAAAGACTAGGTTCTTGAACAGCAGAATATCAGTTATATTGTAAAAATTATACAGTAAGATAATGCATGGTAGGTTGTTTACATACATCTAACATACATGTCATTATTTACAAATTTACAGGATTTACTACTTCCCTAACTATATTATTTTAATAAAATGTAAGTTTGATGTTTAAATAGAAAATAAATGTCCATCAAATTCAAACTCATTGCAAAATCAATATTGTCATCAGAATAATAAGGATTACTTGTCATATAGTTAAAATTCTATTACAGTTATGATTCAAAGATCATAGCTTTTATTCAATCTATTGTCTTGTACCTTATCAAACTGAGGTAATTATCTGTCAATGAACTGTGTTCTGAAGACAGACAAGACACCGAAGATGAGATCCTCTGATTTGCTACTAGTCTTCCATTTAACACATTCCATCGCATGGATCTACGCTACATAGCTTAGCAAATGAAGTTTATAGGAATTCACTAATATTGGCAAACTATACTCAAAATATACATTTTCAATCTTTCCTTACATTCCAGCCATGATCCAAATTTGGCAATATATTCCCTTGAAAGTGACTATACAGAACAGCTGATCTGTGGACTGTTCTTTCTGTGACTTTATTTTAAGAAGCAAATTCCCAAAGACTGGTTTCAGAATTCACCCACCAAATTTGGTTTTGAAGGTGGAAAAATACACACTCACACACACACACAGACATAAATATCACAATTTGTTTTCTTACGTGAAATCTAACAACCCTATACAATGCCAGCAAGAATTGTCACCAATGTTCAGGAAATGCTTTTACCAATTTACAACTGTATGGAGTATCTCATTAAACTAGACATGCTGGAGTAAAGGATTCTAAATCAGTTTTAGATTACGAAGACAGAAAAAGTCTTCAATAGAAGTTAGTGCACCCAAGGTAAACTCAATTTGAGCTGCTCTACATTCACTTGCTCCCTTTTCATAGAAATATCAATTAATAATCCAACAGATAAATTTATCTTCACTGATAGAAGACAACAAATATATTCAATTTAACAACCTTTTAAGAGATCTCAAGTATTTTATTGACATCATTTGACCCAGCCCAGACCCATGAAAAATACAGCCTGAAGATGCAATATTTAGTCATGTGTAGTCACATAGACTTATAAATATAGGACTTTCATCTCAACGCAAAGTTTTCTCAGGACATTTTTTGCTCTTCGACTCTGAAATCACCATTTTTTAACATGCAGTTACCTTCTTAATGTTCTTTGATTAGGAAATATATTCAATAAATGGAAATTAATATGTGACTTCAGGTTGGAAGTATGTAATGGAAATTATTAGACAAATGAACCTTGAGAGCTTGCAGGTTGCATTTTTGTATCGGAAGGTAAAAAATTTCCATTTATCTCCAATCATTTGGTACAGCCAGGTGAGAGATGGCAGGGACAGGGTCCGGGCAAATGGATCGGAAATGACAGTAAAGGGATGCTAAAATAATGTTTCCTGTACCTTTTACTAAAAAAAGTCCTTGTCTTTATCCAATTGTCCTAAAAGAGGCAGGTGCTAAAGGGAAGGAGTGAGAAGAAAAAGGGGAAAAGGAGAGCAAAGGAGAAAGCAGGAGAGGCCAGGCGCCATATTTTGTTTTCAACAAAAACAAAGCCCAGTACGGGATCGGGTGCTACGTTTTCTGACACACACGAGTCTGTGTCAAGGGCAAAACACTTTAACTGGAAACAAATGTCAACAAAAATCTCCTCTGAACATTCCGATTTTTCCCCCATTGTAAGATATGACAATCATATGATAAAGTGGAGATCTCAGAAAAGGAGGTTACATATGACACTTTCTAGAAAAAAAAGCCCAGCTACATGACCTTGGAAAATGTAAAACCACTTAGAAAATAGAAAGGCCTTTAAGCATCAGAGAAAGAATACAGAGAAGGAAAATATAACTGTGCTGTCCAATAAAGTAAGTACTAGCTACATAAAATATTTGTACCACCCTATGCAGCCTTTAAAAAGAAGGAATTCTATCCTTTGCAACAACATGGATAAAAATAAGAGGCATTACATTCAGGGCAATAAGCCAGGCACAGAAAGATGAATACTGCATCATCTCACATGTGCGTAGTATCTAAAAATGTTGAACTAATAGAGAATGCAATGGTAGTTATTACGGGTGGCGGGGTCCAAGAGGAATGAAGAAAGGAGAGATATTGATAAAGGGTACAAAGTTTCAGTGAGACTAGAGGAAGAAGTTTTAGTGATCCGTTGCTCTTCATGGCAGCCACACTTCATAATGTACATTTCCAATTGCCAAAATAGATTTTTAACAGCCATACTACAAAAAAACTGATACGTTGGTGAAGTAATGGCCATGTTAATTAGCTTGAGGGCGGGACAAAATTATACGAGGGTCTTTATCTAACAAATGCAATCCATTTAACCTGCTTCTTTGTACCCTCAATGAATCCCCAACAATAATAATAAACATAAAGGCTGCATATAGTGTGTATATGTACATTTTCTTTATCCACTTAGCCTTTGATGGACACATAGGCTACTTTCATATCTTGGCTATTATGAAAAAGATGGAAAGGGACATGGCATAGGCAAGAGAAGCAAAAACAGACAAATAGGAGTGCATCAAACTCAAAGGCTTCAGGATGGTAAAGAAAACAATTAATGAAAAGACAGCCCACCAATAGGGAGAAAATATGTATAAATCATCTATCTGATAAGGAGATAAATTCCAAAAATATTAAGGAATTCAAATGACTCAAAGGCGAGAAAATGAATAATATGATTTGAAAAGTGGGCAAAGGTTCTGAACAAACATGGCACAAAAGAAGAGATATGAGTGACCAACATCTCGGAACTTCAGGGAAATGAGAGCTAAAATCATAGTGAGATATCACCTCACACCTGTTGGAATGGCTTCTATCTAAAAGGTAAAAGATAACAAGGGCTGGAAAGGATGTGGAGAAAAGGGTACCCATGTATACTATTGCTGGAAATGTAAATTAGTACATCCATTTTGAAAAATAGTATGGAGGCTTCTGTTAAATAACTTCTAAAAACAAAAGATTTGTAGTTTTGATGCTTTAACTGGGCATTTAGCATATGTTCCCAAGCTTCTCAAGGTCATGGAGCAATTCTTGCATCTCATAGTGTCAAGCACATCGCCACCTTAAATGAATGTGCCAGTTATTATAGCTTTTGACGTCATTGATAAAAAATTAGAATTTTAATAAAGGACCATTTACAAATAGTTTTCCTTAATTGTTTCTGGAGTTAAGGAGCAATGGCATAGAATATATGCTTACTAACGTAAGGTATTTCTTAGCCTGGATATGTTAAAAATAAAATGAAAAAAACAAATGCTACAATTTTAGAAATCTCAATTAGGCCAATGCTCTGACCTGGAGCCTAAAGAGTTAGCTTATGTCAATCTTTGTTTTCTGCTTTGATTTCAGTCTCTTAACAAGGAGGAGCGGGGCCTAACCATCGACTTTGAAATTATGGCTATGAAGAGCATTTTGGCTTGCTAACCTAAAATTTTCTTCTATTATCTCCGCAAGAGGAAACAGTTATTCCATGTAATCTTAGTAAACAGCATACACACACACACACAACCCCTCCCAAGCCATCACTGCTTCAAGGGCTGCATTCATTTTTATCTGTCTCTCACAACTCTAGTCCAAGGTGAAATTGACTCTCACCTGTGTGGCTACATCCCACATCCAAACTATATTGCTATATTCACCTAGAGTAGAGCATGGGCTTTCTTTGCAGTTTCTACAAAAGCATTTAGTCAACTGTTGTAGAAGATAATTTTATCCCATCAACCTTCCAGCCTTAAGCACCTATGAAGCTACTGTCTATCTTTTCAGATTTTCCCATTGTGGCCATTTCATATAAATGGAATCACAGAATATGTAATCTTTTGTGACTACCTTCTTTAACTTGGCATTTTTTCAAGGGTAATTCATGGTGCAGCATGTACCAGTAATTTATTCCTTCCTATCATAGAATGATACTGCATGGTGTGGATATACTAATTTTCTTCATTTATTTATCAGTTGCTGAACATTCGGGTTACTTCCGCTTTGGGGCTGTTATGAATGATATTGTGTTGAACATCCATGAATGCCATCTACTTCTTATAACGTATGCATCCTATCAGTTACTCAAGCCCCATTAGTGTACTTGCGATAAGAGGGTAATAAAACATATATTCACTGTGTTCCTGTCTAAGGACTAAGAAAAATAATTTCTGAGGAAGTTATTTAGAGACTAAAGAGTACTATGGCATTAGGAAGAATTTTTATTTTTGATATTATTTTCTCATATCACCTATGCCACATAAGAATTGCCAATTCCTTACACTAGTTTTTACCACCCCAAATACAGTTTTAAGCATATTTTTAAAATCAGATTTTTGTTTCACGGTGAGAAAGCCAGTAAAGAATGGATGAGGAAATAAACGTTCGGGTGAATGCCTAGGTACTTCTGTTAGCTCTTATTTGTTGCATACTTAATATGTTCAAAGTATTATAGAGTAATACAAGAAATGAGATTTACTTCTTAGTGCAAGTTTTGGGGGCTAAGACATACACATGCAGCTTGGTGCCTGTGGCTCAAGTGGCTAAGGTGCCAGCCACATACACCTAAGGTAGTGGGTTCGAATCCAGCCTGGGCCCACCAAAACAACAATGATGGCTGCAACCAAAAAATAGCCAGGCATTGTGGTGGGCGCCTGTGGTTCCAGCTGCTTGGGGGGCTGAGGCAGGAGACTCGCCTGAGCCCAGGAGTTGGAGTTTGCTGTGATACCACAGCACTCTACCCAGGGGGATAGCTTGAGGCTCTGTCTCAAAAAAAAAAAGACATACACACGTATGAATATTTGAGATAATTATTAACTAAAAATAAACTGCTTTATAATTCATTATCAAGTATTCATTTACTATATATGTGTATTACATATTTAATTCACAATTGTTAATTAATCAAAATATGCATTACAAGAGTGGGTAAAAATGTTAGAGTTATTTTGGTAAATACAGAGGAAGGTGGGACATTTTATTTAGAGATAAGTGCAGTGAAAAAGTTTGGAAGTTTTATAAACAATCACCACATGTATGTATAAAAGAGCAATGACAAGATGATGATATGGATGGATTGATCTCTGTAAGGAAAGATTATCAGATATTCGTACCATAGTATCATAGAAAAATCTGGTATCATCAAATATTACTGAACATCCTTAAAGTAAATGGGAAAAAGTCGAATTTAATTAACAATCATATATAAAAAGAATTTCCCAGGGAAAAGGTTCTCTTGCCTACCAGTTACAGTATATTTATTAAAAAGTACTTGGTTTTAAGGGAGGCTGATAGATTTTATAACAAGAGAACACATTATTGTTAAAGGTCAACATTTCAAAATTTAGGACATTCAAAGCATTTCCCAGTTGATTTCGTAGAGCTACAACAAGAAATATGTTTACTTCTACTATAGGGAACTGATACTATTATAAAGCTTTACTGTATTTCCTGGTTTCCCACCAGGAAAATAAACCCCTTATCAAAAACATTGAAGTACAGAAACAAAATAAATCTTTTACTTTATTTAGTTGATTTCATTTTTATAATAACAAAAGCTAGGAAATAAGAACTTAGTGTATATCACTATATTAATTCTAAAAATGATATTATAAATTCTTTAAACATTTATAAAGAAAAGTAATAAGAAAATGTAGTTTCCAAGTGACGTTTGAGTAGAAAACCAACAAACGTTCTTGTGCTTCTCATCATAAATTTAGAGAAGAGATTTTTAAAAATTTATCTGAATACCTTTAAACTAAATTATACTCTATAATTCTTTATGTGTGCATATGAACGTATGTATACGTGTGTTTGTAGATCAAAAACTCATTTATTATTGGCTCAGTGACCATAGCACAGTGGTCATGGTGCTAGCCACATACACCAAGGGTGGCGGGTTCAAACTTGACCCCAGGCCAGCCAAAGAGCAGTGACAACTGCAACAAAAAATAGCCAGGTGTTGTCGCGGGTGCCTGTAGTCCCAGCTACCTGGGAGGCTGAGGCAAGAGAATCACTTAAACCCAAGAGTTTGAGGTTGCTGTGAGCTGTGATGCCATAGCACTCTACCCAGGGCGATACAGTGAGACTCTGTCTCAAAAACAAACAAACAAACAAAAAAACCCTCATTTATTATTGAGTAAAATTATTCATTAACCTGTCTCTCAAAATATTTTTTGTCTTAAAAATTAAGCTGATGAGAGGGACATTTCAAAGCAGATACTATGTATTAACATTGTCTTATTAAAGCAAATAAATGAGAGACAAAAGAGCCATCTTGAAAATTTTACTAGTCACATCGTATGTATTTGCATAATTGTTCCACTTTTATCTTCTATTTCATCATCAAAGAAGAAACAGAGGATTTATGTGATGAGAGTGATCCACAGCCAAAGTGAACCAGAAGAATAATTTGTCCTTTGCTGTGTTTCAGTTGCCACATGTATAACAACTCTTCAGAGAAATTGATAGAAGTATTAGAATACCCAGTTAAATGTCTGTGTATATGAAGCAACTAGATTTAGTGAAAGCCTACTCACATGGCCTGTTTTTTGATTTCCTTTAATGTTTAAAACGTCTGATTCTAAAAATTGCAACCCACCAAGGAGAAGGCATGCTCGTACAAAACATGCCATATTTGTTCGTCAGAGATATGGAATTATTACATAAGGGAAAGAAATCTAAGGATAACATATTTGTTTCCCAATGCCAGTATTTTATTATTTGTTGATGTATGTGGTAGGGAGAATGCTTCCGCTGATAGAAATTCATCTTTCAAGTTGGTACTTCCCATTTTCCCCACAAATAATCCATTTGGAAAATTTCCAGTTAGCCATTTTATGACTTTTTACTTACTTGTCTGTAGCTTTTTCTCTCTGTCTTGCACATCCGAAAACACTTGGTTAAAATGATTTCTAAAGGCCACAAAGTCTGCATCCAGGAACATGGGCCCTTGTCCTTTCGCTTTCAGGGCTATGTTTTGAATTTTTAATCGTTCAATTTGAGGCTGAAGAGCTGACAGCCGGTTGACTTCATCCTGGACCATAGTTTAGAATATTAAAAATAAATAACAACACTTTCACACTGCATGTGATAGCTTTTACAAAGTAATGTGTTCAAAGGAAGTGAGGCAACTTTAGATTAATATCCAGAACAGACATTTGATAAGAAACTTCCATGACCCTCTGCAAGCTTCTAGCACAGGTCGGCAATTTAAGAATACCTTAGCTCTTCATTCAGCGTGCATCAGCACATATAATGATCCTTAATTTCAAGATGACATCATTTAAAGCACTAATGGACAGAATGTGCACAGTTGAAAAGTACTATAAATGACCTGAAGTCCTTTCCATAAATCAGATGTAGATGTTTGACTGCATCCCATTTACCTCAAAATGGTCTGCCTTTCTTTGCTTCAAATGCTAAGCTCAGCGAAAGCACAGTCTATTTTTCTTTTAATTCATTTATGTAAAACAAATCAGACGTGTGTACTCTAGTCAATTACAAATTTATATTTATATAGAACATTACAAAATTTCTAGATCATATTTCTATATCATAATATACAAATTTACATTTATAGATAATACATATCAGAATATATCTGATATATAGAACATATATCATTTATATATCATGATATATCATAATATCAAAGTCATAGATTTTATGTGTGTACACAGACACATATATTTATAATTGTTTGCCTTTTGTATAGTGTTATTGGTTCTCCTGGCCATACAGGAAATCTCTACTCCTTTAAGTAATCGCTTGTTCTGGTTTCCTTTTGTTGTCCTGGATTAATTATTAATAGCATCTTCTTTTACTCTCCATAGCCCTTTTTAGGATAAAATCACATAAACCCTTGGTGCTGCTTCACAGAGCTGTCATTGGCTACTGAACACCTGGAATGTGGCTAGTCCACATGTAGAAGTGCTGAAATCATAAAATACGTACCAACTTCTAACAACTTGGGATGAAAAAATCAGAATATAAACTATCTCATAGTTGTGCACTTTTTGGTCACACCCCCAAATTGATAGTATTTTGAAAAGTCAAGTTAAATAAAATGTGTAATAAAAATTCATTTACCTGTTTTTTTTTCCTTTTAAAAATAGTCTATAACATTTAAAATTACCTGTTTTGGTTTTGATTTGCGACTTGCGTTATATTTCTTTTGGATGCACTATTGTCTACATAAATGTTTTCATGCTTGCATTTCTAGTGACGCTGCGATGATTTTGTATTTAGTACACGTATAATTTGAACTCAAACAAATTGGGAAATACCATTTTAAAGTATGTGTTAACATGGCTGCTTACTTAAAATTCATACCTATGCTGCTTTTATCAATAAAAAAACTTGAGAATTATTTACCAGTTGATATGTAAAAAACTGGATAATTAAAACTGGATCATTAGCAAATTAGAAGGAAGGGAAAATTGAAAGAACTACGGCAATTATGGATTAAATTTAAATCTGAGCTCCCTGGAAATGAAAATGAAAAGGCAAAAAATAAGTTATTTATGTATACTCTTTTGGACAGAGTCACTTTTGTTTAAAGATTAGGTGAGATAAATTTATCAAATAAATCCTTCCACGGTGGCAAGATTGCCTAATGTACCATGTCACTTGCTCTGGATTTTAGAAGAGATAAAGAAAATTTGCAGAGGAATGCTACCTTGTGTGGTTATAACAGCGTGTGTTGATTCAGTTATAATAGTATTTGAGAATTAAATTACTTGGTGGGTGAAGATTAAAGACTTTTAGCAAAATGGGAAGTGACCTATGCCCCTCATTCAAATATAAATCTTCTCAATCAAATGCTACAAGGTTGCTGCATATTCATGGGTAAAGAAGAAGACAAAAGGTAAAGAGTGATTTTCTGTGCTTTTTTACTACAGAAATACCTACATATACTTTGTATATGCAACTTGCAAACGGCAGCATTGGCATCTGCTGTGAACAATCAGTTAAGAACCTGATCTATATTTGGCCAGATGGAGGGCTGTCATTTTTCCTGTTTAGGGGGCTGTAGAAAGAGCCTACATCATAGCCAAGTGTGTTCTGAAAAGCAAAGGGGACTCTGAAACTCATAAAACATTTGGGCAAATGGTCAGTTGAGACCTTAAAGTTCTAAAAATAAATCACAGAAAAGATCATTTTCAACTAAAGTATTCAACATTTTAAAAGTGTTAACAACCAGCTATTACTTCCATAAGTGTTTGGTGTGGTTGGACCTCCGGAGTAAGATATGTTCTTTAAGCCTGTTTATCTTTTAAATTATAGGGTTACCTGATGGAAGCTTGTGTAATTTTTCTCAGGAAACGGTTCCTGGATTTTTCATTCTTCAAAGGCTCTCTAACCCCCAGCATTTTAAGAACCAGCTTTGTTCTTAAATATGAGCTAAGGTCATATTCTAAAGTTATAAAACTTCTTCAATAAAAGAAATCACTGGCCAAGAGAATAATTTATCTAATCACAATCAGAGAATATAAATTTGTATCCTTGCGGAGATGATAGTTATCCTATCCTGCTAAATACTTTACCTAAAATGATACATCAAAACAATAGGAGTTCATGAGAAAGCGAAAAATAGGTGACAAAGAGGGATAGGATCGTGTCAACCCAAGTTGGGACTTAGCGGCTGGAATCAATGAAAGAATATTTTCTCTTAGGATGACTTCCTGGACCTCCAGAGACTATTTATCAATAATATATACAATTTTTGGAGACCTCCGTTTGCTCCTCATGATTTGCCTTCTCTGTCTGCTTTTCTCTTTCATTTGTCATCTTACTTCCCTGCCCCCGTTTTCACATTCACATTGGCATTCTTTGGGTTGGTAGGTATAACTGACCCTTCCCATCATCTACCTACTGCCTGAAATCTCTTATACTCTGCTCTTACTTAATTCCAACTCATCATAAAATCCTCAACTCACATGTCCCTCCCTCAAGGAAGAAATGTTTGGGTCTACAGTGTTCTGTCTATGTTGAATGTTCCTTGTTATATATTATCTCAAAACTCTTTGCCTTTGTTTAAAACATTGACCCTAGTGTTAATTTTTGTATCTATTGATTGATTTGCTTCCTTCATGTCTCTCTTCTCGTATGTAAACATGAGGAGGGCAGGGCAGTGAATGCTTACTGCAATATTCCCCAAACTTAGTGCTATGGGCTGAATTGTGCCCCCCCCACCCCAAATTAACATGTTGAAGTTCTAATCGCCAAGGGGATTATACTTGGAGATAAGTCTTTTGAGGAATGATCAAATTTAAATGAGGTCATCAGGGTCAGATGGCTTTTTTAAATGAGGCAGAAAAGGTTGAACATTGTGACTCAGGGCTGTAATTCTAGCACTCTGGGAGTCTGAGGCATAAGGATCTCTTGAGCTCAGGAGTTCTGGACCACCCTGACCAAGAGGGACCCTCTTGTCTCTACTAAAAATAGAAAAAATAGCCAGGCAATGTGGTAGACACCTGTAGTCCTAGGTACTGGGTAGGTTGAGGCAGAAGGATTGCTTGAACTCAGGAATTTAAGGTTCCTTTGAAGTAGGCTGATGCCATAGCACTGCAGCCTGTGTGAGACCCCCATCTCAAAACATGCAAACAAACAAAAAAAAAAAGGCAGAGAGAGATCTCTCCTTCTCTCTCTCCAGGTATAAACGCTGAGATAAGCCAGGTGCAGACACAGTAAGAAAATGGCCATCTGCAAGGCAGGAAGAGAGTCCTCCCAGAAGCTGAACCTTGTCAGGCCTTAACTGTGGCCTTGACTGCCTTTGGAACTGTGAAAAAATAAATTCCTGTTGAAACCACATAATGTGTGGTATTTGTCATGGCAGCGTGTGCTGACTAACACACTCAGCATCATTCTTAGCCACGCTGGAGACAGTAAAATATATTTTATGCATGAATATACTTTGTAGATGTTACTACTAGTTACTATATCTGAATCTCAAGATTCAAGGTAATATGATACCATGGGATTTTTGTTCCAAGAAATAGTGTTATTGTATCATTGCTCTTTTTCACAGAGAAAAGAGCTAAGGGTTCTATTTTGTAATTATAAAATACAGAAATATACAATCTAGTATAAATTCTCTAGATTTATTTCTTTGTCTATCAAGCTAAATATATTTCTCTACTATATTTATCCAAAAATATATTTTTTGAGCTTATTTGTGTTCTAGTAAAGCTGTAGGTCCAATATTTGAAGACGAACCATCAAGTCTTTGAATTATTTTTCCTCTCAAAATAGATATGAATTTCCTATCACATTCTGGGTTCAATATCATTTCCAAATCAACCCTGTCACCTTTCCACATTCCATTTCTATTTATTTATTATTTATTTATTTTTAGAGACAAAGTCACCCTTTAGAGACTATGTCACCCTCAGTAGAGTGCTGTAGCGTCACAGCTCACAGCAACCTCAAACTCTTGGG
>CAUYQV010062929.1:0-31800 GCA_963574575.1 Galagoides demidoff
TACACCTAAGGTGGCGGGTTCGAATCCCCAGCCCGGGCCCGCCAAACAACAATGATGGCTGCAACCAAAAAATGGCCAGGCGTTGTGGCGCGCGCCTGTGGTCCCAGCTACTTGGGAGGCGGAGGCAGGAGACTCGCTTGAGCCCAGGAGTTGGAGGTTGCTGTGAACTGTGATGCCATGGCACTCTACCCAGGGGGACAGCTTGAGGCTCTGTCTCCAAAAAAAAAAAAAGAAAGAAATGTAGCCGAATCCACCTTTACATCCAGTTCTGTCTGATGGCCAAGCCCCTGCGACTTGTGAAGTGGATTGGACATATTTCTCCAGCCACCGCCGCCTGCCCTAGTTAACATTCTCCTTGAACGACCTACAAGGTCCTTAACTTCTCGGTGGCTAAAGTGTCTCTGATGCTCCCAGTTTAAAAATTGCAATACACACATAAATAATTCAAGCAAACAACTTGATATAGTGGAGTGCATTAGGGCTAAAATAACCCTCCCCTTTTCGACTAGTTTAGAAAACCATCATCATTTTCTAGAAATACTCTCTGGGCTCCATGTGGTGCATGGTACATTGAATTTGTTAGCATTTTGCCAGCTCTGCCATTCAAAAGGGGGAAAAAAAAAGGATCACTCTGGAATCGCTGCAAAATCAGCGTAAATGCAGATTTAATTGGCTTTGCCTCACAAATAACCTTCTTCATGCCAGCTTTATTGCCACGGTTGGGGAAAAGCCCATCTTTGTCATCAATATACTTGTTATATCTATTAACAAAATTCATAGTCAAAATGCAGGAGGTGTTCATTGATAGGCTGAGTCCTGCCTGAGTTGTTTTCAAACCGCGTTTTTTTCTTTCCAGCAGACGTTTATCTCGGGGGTATCTGGATAGAGAGATCCGTCAGTTTTATCTCCGACAACTGCACATAACGGCTTCTCCCTTCTCCTCAATCATGTTCTCCGGCTAAACTGGTCATCTCTGAGGACTTCACAGATCCTAAAGCCTTTCCGGCCACTGGCCTTTGTTCACACTATTGCCCATTCCAGAACCCCCTCCTTACAACCTCCATCTTTCTGCAGCTGATTTTTTATCCTTTACACCTTGGCTGAATGCCCCCGATGTGCCGAGATCATCCTGAGAATTGAACTGGGATACCCTATTCTTTCCTTCCAACCTTTGCTCCTCCCTTTTTTTTGCATTTACAGCAAGGATAGGCAAACTTCTGCTGTGAAGAGCTAATAGAAGTATTTCAGGGTTCACAGGCCCTAAGGATTTTATCACTGCCCCCCCCCAACTCCATCGCTATAGCTTAAAAGTAGCCATAAAGAAATCTGTGAAGAAAGACTACGGCTGTATGGCAACATCACTTCATTCACAAAAACAGAAGGCAGTCAGGATTTAGCAGGCAGGTGTACTTTGCTGACCCTCAACTTCAGGACACTGGTTACAAATTACAGTTGGGACATTCCCGGTAGGTTACACTTGCTTATTGTCAGAAATCCTGCTAGAATAAAAACTTCATGAGGACGGGAGTCCTAGTTTACTCACTCATCACTGTGTTGCCAGTGAACAGTGTGAATGCTCAGTAAATATTCGTAGAGAAAAAAACAATGTATGAATTAGTTCAAAGTTTACCTTATTTATTTATTTATTTATTTTGAGACAGAGTCTCACTATGTCACCCTTGGTAGAATGCCATGGCGTCCCAGCTCACAGCAACCTCACACTCTTGGGCTTAAGTGATTCTCTTGCCTCAGCCTCCTAAGTAGCTGGGACTACCGGCACCTGCCACAATGCCCAGCTATTTTTCTCTGGCGTTGTCATTGTTGGTTAGCTGGCCTGGGCCAGTTTCGAACTCATCAGCCTCGGTGTATGTGGCTGGTGCTGTAACCACTGTGCTACGCACACCAGAGCCCAGTTCAAAGTGTACTTTGGTTTTAACTTTAAATGTTTAGTTGTAATGATTCTTTATGTTTTGCAGGAAAAAGTCCTAAGTCCTTATCATGACACATATTTCCACAAACTCCGAACCCAACAAGAACTTTAGTTTCAAAACTCATTGCCTTTTTTACTGGCATAGCACAAAACTTGTAGTGTGGCTGACCACTGACTTTTTCATTTGGTATTTCATGCCTAATAAATAACATGCAAGACCGCCAGCTACAATGCACAGGAACTAGACACAAACACCTACTTACTCATGTCATGTCAAAGTACATAAGATCTCACTCCTCTGTGCTGTATGTGGTGTTTAGCAGGATTTCTGTTGCCTATAGGCCTCTGCTGTAGGATTCTAAGTGATCTTACTTAATTGAGCAATCTCTCGGACTCTCTCTAAACTTATCCCTCCACTCTCTGTGTTCTGGTAATATCCACTTCCTACCCACACCACCTATCTAGTCCCTTCTCCAAGGGCCTGTCTCCCTCTCCCCACAATGGTTTTTAGTGAGCTCCAAGTCTTCCTTGGACCACCATCAGCAAGCACAAAGCCAGGAACACAGAAAGGACCAAATAAATGCCTGATAGGGGAGTTAGTTCTTCTACCCTTCCAAGGGACTTATGTAGTACTAACCATTTGTGGGCTGAATGCAGAATAATTTAATTAGGATTGTAATATATATATTACTATTACCTCTTAGAAAAACATACTTGATAATAACTCAGAGTTATAAAACTCTTTATATATAATTGTATGTCAATATATTACTTTATATATAAATATATACCTAACTATATATATAAATACATATATATTTATAGATTTATATATAAAACTCTCTCTATATAAATATATGTAAATATATAACATTATATATAAATATATGCAACTATAGATATAAATATATATAACTCTTTATATATATAAATATATATATATATATATATATAAAACTCTGAGTTACTATCAAATATGTTTTTCTAAGAGGCAAATATCTGTGATTTAAAATTTCAACATATTAATTCATTTTAGGTATATTATCTTTGACTTTTATAAATCTTTAAAATGAAATGGTATTTAGAATCCAGGGTTTTTGCTAGAATAAAAAGTACAGAATTGACCAAGGTGAAAAATTTAACTAAAGTAAAAATTATATAGGACGACTTCCAGTAGAGTAATGAAACTGATGAGGGTCATGGTTCCTTGTACAGAAATGGCCCATGTTACTTTTAGTTTAAATACATTATAAAATTGTCTACATAGGATCAAAAATTCTGCTGATTCTTCTGGGATGTCTATTTGAAGATTTGAGTTCTAAACATGCAAAAGTATAAAACTTTTACAAGTCAAAGGGAACCTTGAGAAGAGCCATGAAATAATGTTTACATAGAATGACCTCAAAATATTTTCAATCTGTCAGCTCTGGACAGAAGAGCTCCAAAGACAAATGATTTTAGCTTTAGAATAGGAAAGACTTTTGCAAATCAAATGATCGGGTTTCAGAGAAAGCACAGGCTGGCTTTTAAAGCAAGTGAGAGAAGGGCTGGACCTAGCAGGAGAGCCTTCTCAAATGGAAAATTTTTCATGTATATTTACTGAATATGTAGAAAAGCATCCCCGAAAGACAAGTTCTTTAAAGCAAGCAGCAGGGTTGAAATGTTGCTAACTTTCCTTTATCTATTTTCACTCTTCCCCGAACATATGTTTCACAATAGTTTTATTAGCAAGTGGAGAAGACGTCACTGTCCAAAATCTGTGGTGTGATTAACGTTATTGAGTGGCAGGCTTTGTGTTACTTATGTTTATTTTATGCCTTCTCAAACCATCTGCTTCCCTGAGCTATGTCTTACTCATATGAGAAACAGGCACAGGGCACTGCAGCTTGCCACAACCGTTGTTAACGGTGCCTGACATTTTGGGTTTGGGTTGCTATTTTCCTGAGTGTCGTAGGCAAAACTGAATCCCAGGGTCCTTCTAAGAACACAAAACCTAGAAATAATTCACCCATTCAGACAACCCAAACCTATCAAGTATTTACTCTGCTCCTGGTATTAGACACAACGTCTAAAAAAACACCATCTCTACCCACAAAAGTCTCGTGGGGAAAACAGACCTGAAAACAATTCAGTGAGACAAGACTAGAGCAGAGGCGGGATAAAAGCCTGAGAGCATGGGGAAGTGAAAGCAAAAGCATTCATTCTGAGAATGCACTGGAGTCTGGAATTGAGTCTTGAAGCATTAAATAAGCATAAGAGGGAGGAAAGCTGCCAGAACTTATTTCAGACCAAAGCACCTACATTAACCGCGGTATCCATAGAAATGTGAGCGTTGTTTTTCAGCAATTTTAATTACTTGGGTTTGGCTGGAATACAGAGCATGCATTAGAAAGCAGGAAAGAAGGAGGATGTGCAACTTGGTATCAATAGTTAGTACACACTGAGCCCTTGGTTCAGGCCATATACCGTGTGCATTCTCTCATTGGATCTTTCCAACAAACTAGAAGACTGTAGCAATTTTACTGTTCATCATAGGTTACTGGTTAGAAAGCTGAGTTGAGCAGCACACCGATTTTGTCGGCAAACCTGTGGAACACACTCAAACTGGGTAATTCTGGAGTGTGGAATAATGGAACTATTTATAAAGCTGTGAGTGTGGTTTAAGCCAATGGTTCTCAAAGTGTGGCACCTAGATAAGCATGATCAACATCACTTGAGAATCATTAAGAAATGCAAACTCTCAGGCTCTATCTATGTATTACTGAATCCAAAACCATGGGCATAGGACCCAGCTATTTCTTTTCTAACAAGCCTTCTAGGTGATTCTGATGTGCTCTAATGTCTGGAAACCACAGACTTAGGGGAAAGCAACAATGGGTGGTACAGTGCCATGGGGCTGGGGGTACAGAAAAGGACAATATCACGTTCAAAATGGAAAGAAGACAAGGTAACTACAAAAAAAAGAAAAAGAAAAAATAGATGGGGGAGCCAGTGGGTCAGGTCCAAATGCATCAGCCTTTCTGGCACAGTGCGGGGTAAGGATGAGGTATAGATCTGGAGGGGTAAACAGAGATGCCACCACACATTCCCAGGGAGATGCACAGGGAGAAATGAAGGCACCCTTTAAGCCTGGGTAGTATAACTCTGGGGTCCTACTGTCAACCATCATGCCACATGTCCACTCAAGGAGAGTAGATAGGAACGGAATCAGAGCCTGACCCTATAAACCAAGCTAAGCAGCTAGGAATACAGCTTGTAAGTGATGTGGAGCCTTGGGGATATTTTAAGTGGAAGAGTTACGTGATGTTTTTTTATTTATGTATTCATTACATGTTTTTCATTTCATTTTGAGAAAGACCACTCCGATAAGTGGAATGGAGGATAAAGAAGGGTAGGAGGGGGTGACAAAGTTCACAAAGATGTTTAAACAGTTTTTAACTCTTTAAATAGTATACCATGAAGAGTATCCCATGGTAAACATAAACCACAATTTGTTGATCCATTCATGGCTGATGGGCATTTGGGCTGCACTATTCAGCCATTGAAAAAGATGGAGACTTTACTTCTTTTATGTTTACCTGGAAGGAGATGAAACACATTCTTCCTAGTAAAGTATAGCAACAATGGAAAAATAAATATCCAATGTATTCAATACTAAAATGAAACCTATATATAAATAATAACATGCTCATATGCACAAAAAATACACAAATATAGTCTAGTATGAGGGCAGGGGAAGGAGGGAGAGGTGGGGGAGGATGATTGGTGGAAGGGAGGGCTGAGGTGGGACCTCACCTGACGTGCACATTGTGAGGTGTATAACACACCCTGGGGGAGGGGCTCTTCTACAACTGGAACTTTACCCTGGAAGTGAAAACAATGTACCCTAAAAATTTGTACCCTCATATTAATTTGAAAATTTTTTAAAAAAGAGTTTTTAATAATCCAGCTGAGGTAAGAATTCAGGGTCCAGGGATGGTGATGGTAAAACAACGAATTCACTAAAATCCATAGGACTTCTTTGTTAAAATCTACAGGTGAGTGAGATGCAGGCAGAAGAAGGAGTCTCAGAGCCTTCTCAGGCTGGAGTCACAGATGGCAGAATAAAGGAATAACAATTCATTTCTCGTCCTAGTGTTCACCATTGGTTTATTGGTTTGTTTTAATTTTTGTTTTCATGTGTCAGGAGCTGTAGGAGCTGTCTAATAAGTTGTTAGGTCTGAAAGTTTACAATTTACAAGATAAAATGGAACTAACGATATAGATTAAGAGTTATATAAACATGGATATTCCTCAAAGATGATCTAGGTGTACATACACGTATATATAGAACGAAAAGAATCAATAAATGAAAACTAAATTCAAATAAAATATCAAAAAAAGAGAAGAACCTTGCAAAATAGAAAGGAAGGAGACTAATAACAGCAGCAGAAATAAAACGTGTTAACAGGTAACATAGGAGACAAATTTATTATATCCTGTGCGATGTATTTTCTAAGCATCAGATTATTTACGTTTCACAAAAAACTTACTTGAGTGACACTAATAGTAAACTTGTTTCAGGTTTAAAAAGACCATGGCTTACTTTCAGAAATGAACAAGAAAACCCACCAAACAACAACAAAAAAACATGTCTAGGAAACTACATTTGGCAAGATTTTCAGGCAAGAAGACATTTTGTGAAGTCTTTAGCATACAATATTTCCGATATGGAGGATAGTACTTAATAGTTGGGAGCCCAGGCACTAGGGGGTGTGAGAGCCGCAAGCCAGAGGGAAGGTGACTGGCATAAAAGGAAGCAGGAACTTGTCACTTTCCCACCATGATTTTAAGAAGTTGGCAGTAGACAGAGGGAAAAGATGGTGCAAAGCTCCTGGGATTCAAGGGTTAAAGGAAAAATGCTTGTTTTGTGGATTTTTGTTGGTATCAAAATGAAAAAAAAAATGTAGGTCACAGAGAAAAAAAATAGAGAGTGAATGAATATATACAAAGAAAATGCGGCAACTGATTCATAAGATGATAAAGAAAATGGGAAGTTTATGGTTGGTTGGATGGATTGACTTAGGATCTGGGCCACATCTTGTTTACTGGGTAAGAAAGAAGATGGGAAATGCTCCCCCCTCCCCTTCCACGTCTTCTGCCAGCCTCCAGGGAGTCTAGCTGGATTACTGAACCATCCCTGACATGGCGTAAGCCACAAAGCCATCAGATGGTGAAATCTCACGGTTCTAAGCACGTATCTCTCCAGAGCAGGACTTCAACCAGGGCAGGAAACATTCATTTCTGAAATGAGATTTTTTTTATACACATAGGCAAAATAATCGATCCCACCAAAATTCAGAGGAAAGGGGCTCAGAACAGAGCTCTACTGTAAAAGAAAAATCAGCACCCTGGTTAGGGAGACTAAAACAGGGCCCTGGTCCTGGGCGGGGGGCCAGGTTTGCCAGAGATGAACTTCCATGCCTTAAAACCTTTCACTGTTTAGCTGTTTACCTTGGCAGAGAGAGCGAGACAGACATTTTTTCTGATGAGTGAAATTAGAAATAAAATACAACATCCAGCCTGCATATCAAACTTGTGAGAAAAATAGCACATTGGATCCTTCTTTCTACATAACGAGGCATGGAATTCAACATTTTACACATAAGGAGTTTGATCAGTTAATATATAGTAGAGTTGAGCCAGGTCACCATGGATTTTATCTTTGAAATGTAAAGTGACTTGCTAGTTTAAAATATTTTAGTTTAAATTCCTATGAAATAGTCATACTTTTAAACACTGTATGAAAATATTTACGTAACAGGAAAAAGCAGGGAAAGCTTAGAATTCCATGGACTCTGTGGCCATTAGCAAATATCATACATTTTCCTGTGTGTCACTCACTTTTATCATTTGTAAGACAGAGATCCTAGTGATAACAATTTCACAAGAACATTTTTGAGATGAAATAATACAAACTGTATAAAAATGGCCAAGGCATCAATCTACAGAAAATAGAAGAGGTTTGTAATAATGGTGCACTGGGGTGAATCTGACAATTCCAAAATTATCTTGAGAGGATGACTAAGACAATAATTAGACAGAGGAAAAGAGAGAAAAGAAAAAAAGACCCACCAGAAAATGATCTAGCTTCCTTAGGGATAGCTCAGGGGGAAAAATACCTGTATATAGTCAGAACCATTTTTTAAAACAAAATTCTAATGATTGATTAAAAGAAGAAAAATAATCCAGAGATGAAGACTTCTCATGACTAAAATTTAACTGTGTTTGCATTAGAATAATTCAGCTGATTAAGAGTGAGGGCCCCAAACTATTTCTCAAATATCACAGAGGGAGCTGAATGGTCCAGGCCAGAAAGGGGAGAGGGTGCGTAATGCCCTCACTAAGTGGCTGGTTGGTCTGGCTGACGTTGATTGTATCAGAAAGATTTATGGCAAAGGTCAGAGCAGGTAACTTACCTCGGTAACAGGGATCCAGAGCTAGCAGGAAAGCAAATGAACATCCAGTTGGGAGAAGTGGTTACTAGGCATTATTATTTTTTTAAATGTTGTATGATTTCATTTTTTTAACTTAATTTTTACTAGATCATAACTGTATGCATTTATGGGGTACAGTGTGATAATTTGATATACAATGTGGAATGCTTGAATCAAACTAATTAACATAACCTTCACCTCACTTATGTTTGTGTTAAGACTTTTATAATAAAATCCTACTTGTTTTGAAATGTACCCTTGCATTGGGTACATTAGGTGAGATAGACACTCAAGTTCTCAAGGTTGAAGCCAGATTACAAAAAAAAAAAAAAAAAAGAGAGAGAGAGAAATAAAGAAAAAAAAAGAAAGAAAAAGAAAAAGGCAGAGCTCAGTTACTCAGATGGAGAAAGAATTTCAAAAGGAAAGCAGATACTTTTCAGGAGGAGCTCCCTGAATTTCTACTTTCCAAAAGGACCAACCCTATGTCTGAGGGTCATGTTGCCCTAGATTGTGCAAGTAGAGGGTCCTACTCATGTAGACTTTGGGATGAAAATATTTTGCCAGTCTTCTGTTTAGTATCCCGTTGCATTTCTGACTGATAAATAGATGAACATCTAAAGGCATGTTGAGAGAATTGGTAAGAATTTGAGTGATGTGGATTTGAGCCATATGGATTCTATCATCCACATGTATTCCTGGTGCTATTTATTTGTCATTATGTGTACATTTCCTGGAACACAAGCTATTCTTAACATCAACTGCAATGATACATCTTAACCCCAATAAA
This sequence comes from Galagoides demidoff, assembly GCA_963574575.1. Lineage (NCBI taxonomy): Eukaryota > Metazoa > Chordata > Mammalia > Primates > Galagidae > Galagoides > Galagoides demidoff. The sequence goes on from CAUYQV010062929.1 coordinate 9,194, forward strand.
AAGATTCTGAAAGAAAGCCAGGACACTGCAAATGAACTGCCATAAAGATCTGGATGAAAAATACCTAGGATAAAACAATTATCTTGTTCCTCTCCACAACAAAAAGTATATAAATTGTTATGTTCAGCTTGCAACAAATCTGAGGCCAACAGAGAGTTGCGAAAGGGGCCCCGATGTAGCATCTTATGGCCCAAACACTTGATTTCATTTCTCAACATGATTTTGAATTTCTATCCTGAATAATATGTCCCCCTAGTCCTGTTTTGTTACTCTCATTTTGTTTTTTTTACTATTTTATTATATGCCTTTTTGTTATAGCACACCTTAAATCTTTAGGGGGAGGTAAGACAGTATACAAATAAATGCATAAAAATAAATAAGGCACATTGATAGTTAGTTTTATTTTTCTTGCTGTTAAAAGGAGAGTGACTTATGGCTGCATCCTCCCGGGGAGGGGTGAGAGGTGGTCATTTGAAAAGCATTTGCATGAGAAAATAGCTCAGGGTGGATGCATCCCTTGCATCAGAAGAACAGTAAAGACACAGCGTAAAAACAGTCATGAGGTTAAGACATTTGTGGCCATATTTTTAACCAGCATCTCTGATGTTAGAATTATACAGGAAGTGAAGAAAATCAATGACTTGTCTTGCAATCATTTGTTTATTTTCTCTCTAAGCTGTAAGAAAGTAGTTAAGGCCCACTGCGGTATCTTCAACCCCAACCCAATCCCCCCACGGGGGACAGTATCGTTTAAAGCCTTAGGGTTGCCAAACTGTGAAGCCCAGTGGTCTCTCCCCTTGCTAAGAAAAAATCACCGGTCCTTGGGAAATTCTCCACCAACCTAAGTGTCCATCAACCCATGACTGGATTAACAAACCGTAGTATATGAATATCATGGAGTACTATTTAACCATAAGAAAAGATGGAGAGTTTACATCTTTTGGGTTTATCTGGATGGAGTCGAAACACATTCTTCTTAGTAAGTTTCTCAACAATGGATAAAGAATCCAATGTACTTAATACAATAAGAAACTGATATATAAATAAAAGACACAACCACATGAAAGAAAAACACAACTATCCTCTAGCAAGGGGGAGGGGACAAGGAAGAAAGGGGAGGGGAGAGGATGAAAGGGGAGGAGACAAGGAGGAAAGGGGAGGGGACAGGGAGGAAAGGGGAGGGGAGAGGAGGAAAGGGGAGGAGACAGGGAGGAAAGAGGAGGGGAGAGAAGGACAGGGGAGGGGACAGGGAGGAAAGGGGAGGGGACAGAGAGGAAAGGGGAGGGGAGAGGATGAAAGGGGAGGGGACAGGGAGGAAAGGGAAGGGGAGAGGAGGAAAGGGGAGGGGACAAGGAGGAAAGGGGAGGGGAGAGGAGGAGGCACTTGGTGGGATCTCACCTGATGTGCATCATGTGAGGGTGTTCAGCACACCACTGGGTAAAGGGCTCAACTAGAACTTGGACTTCACTTTAGAATTGAAACATTTGTACCCTCATCTTAGTTTAAAATTAAAAAGAAAAAAGATGTGAGGAAAAAAACAAAAGAAAGATCACCTGTCTAATTTCAGAGTCCCATGAAAATCTAACTTTTACTGAGCTACATCAGCCAGGGCTTAGATTCTCTCTTACCTTTAAATAAGTGTGGAGATGGCTGGAAAAGGGAGGGTAGTCAGATACTCCTCTACAGACTTAGACTCGGAAATGGCCAGAATGATTAGGGAAAGTCTCAGCATTTGACTGAAGTTCTGAGAGAAAATCATCAGTTGCCTGGGACCGCAGTTAACGTGAAACCACTCCTTATCCTCACTTGCGTCCCTGAGCCTGCATTCAATGAGTCAGGAACTCAGATGGAAGAGGGTGATGAATATCGTTAAAAACTCCTCACAAATGTCATTGGCTAAACCTTGGTATTTCATTTTAATAGTGTCACTGACAAGTGGAATGTGTCCGCCCATGGACTGGATAAGAAGTCTGATGAGGAACAAGTGAAGGGATTTTGCAATTTTTCATAGAGAAAAAGAAGAGGGAAGCTCTTTTCCACATTGGAAAGTCAACATAGAGAGTAAGATGTTGCCCAGCACGCACAGCAGGGATAGCAAAACCAGAATCAAATTATAGAATGACAAAAAGGCAAGATTCAAATCAATGGAAGATGACTCACTCTAGGCAATGTGGTACACTGATGGTGACACGCCCGAATCTGGGGATGCAGAGGATGAGCCCCACCTGCACGCTGGGATTGCAGATGCAGAAGGAACAGGGCTGGGAGCCACGTGACTGTCATCCTATAATATTCTCCCCTTGATTGTCCTGGAGACTAGATTTATTCAATAACACAAAAAATCAAAATTCACTTATGTCAAAAGGGTTTCCTAGGCCAGGTGTGGTGACTCACACCTGTAATCCCAGCATGCTGTGAGGCGGAGGCAGGTGGATTACCTGAGCTCAGGAGTTCGAGACCAGCCAGAACTAGAGCAAGACCCTATCTCCCAAATTAGCCAGTGTTGTGGTGGCCCTCTGTAGTCCTAGTTCCTGGGGAGGCTGAGACAAGAGGATCACTTAGGCACAAGAGTTTGAGGTTGCTGTGAGCCCTGACACCACGCACTCTAACCAGGGTGACAAAGTGAAACTCTGCCGGCTTTCAGCTTCATTCCAGTTGTTCTCATGAAAGAAAATAGTTGAAAGGCTCCATCTGGCAGAACATTCTGCTCATGCCATGAAGAAAATGGTAAGGAAAAGAAAGGCACGACTCTGGTAGAACAGGGAACGCACCACCTTCTCTGTGCAGCTGCCCTCCACTCCTCCTAAGTCTAACCATACTTTTTACAATCTATACTACCTCGAAACCGAGATGCATTGGGCATTATTTTATGCATGAAGTACAGAGAGAAAATAGTGTTCCGTTCCTCCCCTTTGAGCCTTAATACACCTGACAGGGAGCCCTCTGTGCAGACTCAAATGTTCTGTAGAAAATTGGAAGATTGCAAGCGTTGAAATAGAAGTCCAGAATAGGCCGTACCTGTCCTCACTGCATCTCAGTTTTTCCATCTGTAAATAAAGGGTTTTGATCATGTAATGTTGAAGTGTTTATTTTTAGTTCTAAAAGAGTCTCCATGACTAGTATTTAACCTTCAGCTCCTTGGAGCTATCGCTTGGCCTCTCCCCAAAAGGTGAGTTTCCCAAGACATCTGTAGAATCTCACTGCAGCCTGCAGGCCCGTAGTAGGAAAAGGGCGGTGCCCTGGTGTCACAAGCTTTCTGTGCGTGCACAACAGCGAACATCCCACCCCGACAGCCGACTTCTGTCTGCCTTTTAAACAATTGCAACAGATGGTTGACACTTGAACAGAATGTATAATTAGCTTCCCCATCTAACACTTCATTCTTCCTTGCTCTTTCGCGAAGGAGAGAAGCTGTGTCTTATGCCATTGGGTCTAATCTGTTAGTTCTATCAGAAGCAGTGCTAGGAAAGTTCTCAGGAGAGATGGGCTGTGGGAGGATTCCTAATCCCAGCCTTTCAGGGACATTAAAAAAAGCCAGGAGGGGGTGTAAGGAAATCTCAGTACTTTTAAAAAACCCAGGCCTCGTTCTCGTGTCTGTTGTAGAGGAGGAAAGTTTTATGCCTTTCTCCTCTCCTTTTCTCCCCCTGTCTCCTGTATCCTCAGTTTCACGTGGGGTGGTGATTCCTAATTCAGAGGCTGCTCTGGATGCCAAAAGGTATAACTTCTGCAAATGCCCAGTGTAGAGCATGACACATGGCAGACAGGCCACCAGGAATTCACACTGTTCCTTTACTATAGGAAAATAAAGGCACATCAGTTCCCAGTCCTTGTGACCCTGCCCCTCACTACTCAACCGGCAACCTTTTCCAAACCCGTTTTCAAGGAAGAGCTTCTGTCGAATTTGCTTCCCTACTCCATAGCAACTTCTCTGCCACCTAAACATCTCCATCTTCTCTGTCAAGGCATCTCCTAGGTGGGCATGGATTCCCAGAGACCCCCAAATCTTTCTATGCCTTCTTTAACCAGCCACTCAATTCACCATGAGAACTATCCAAATTCCACTCTTTTACTCTTCTCTGAGTCAAAAGATCTTAGATCTAATATGCCTCTCGCTCCAAAGTTTCAGCTTATAGAATAAAGCTATGACCACCCTCCTTGTTATTTTTATGATCATTCATGGGGATTTTGATATGCAGTGATCTTTTTTCTTTTTTCACTTCTGTATTGGTTATTTTTGTTCACTTCAGGGGGCCTAGCAAGATGAATTGAACATATTTTTTTTTTTTTTTTTGAGACGGAGCCTCAAGCTATCCCCCTGGGTAGAGTGCCATGGCATCACAGCTCATAGCAACCTCCAACTCCTGGGCTCAAGCCAGTCTCCTGCCTCTACCTCCCAAGTAGCTGGGACCACAGGCGCCCCCCACAACGCCTCGCCATTTTTTTTTTTTTTTTTGATTGCAGCCATCATTGTTGTTTGGCGGGCCCGGATTGGGGATTCGAACCGCCACCTTAGGTGTACGTGGCTGGTGCCTTAGCCGATTGAGCCACAGGTGCCGAGCCAAATTGAACACATTTTTAAAGGTAAGTATATTCAAGAGGCAAACATAGCAATCATTTTTCTTTATCACAGACTGACTCTCAGCTTCAACATGACCAGGGGCAATTTCTGCTGGATCAGTTGCCTTGAGTAACAGAATTCCTCACTGAAATCACAAAGGCCAAGGGCCATGGGGTGGCAAAGGATGGAGAAGTGTTAGTAATCGGTAGGCACAACAAGTCCTGGTGAGCCAGCAACCTCAACTGCAGTGCCAGCCAAGGAGCAGGAGAGGTGAGGTGGCCGTGGAAGCCTATGCAATAGCCTTAAGCTTGTCAGAGAACTACACCTTTCCAAGGATCAGAAGAAGGACTTAAAAGTAGGAGTCACAGAGTGGTCAGCGAACGGAACTCAGCCTCCCAGAAGAGAATACATGTGTTTCAAAGCACCTGAAAGCCATGGAATAGGCCTTGATCAGAAATACTACTGCATTTATTCTGGAAAAGATTACTTGTGATCAAAGGCCACACTAAGATTTGGTAATTCCAATGAACTTTGTACAATTCAGGAAGGAAGTGGCTCTTTTTTTTTTTTTTTTGGAAGAATCTAAAGACTTTATGGAAAGGCCAACGAGATACAACCTAAAATGATTTACCTAAAGAAAAAAAAATTAGGCAATAGAAAATGTACAGGAAGTTAATTGGAATGGTCTCAAGAACTGAATTGCCCTAGAGAAGAAACGTGTTTTTATTGAACTCTATGCTAGGTAATTCATATACTTTGCCTACAAGGAAATGTGGTAACAGGCAAGGCTTTCAGCCCAGAGTGGTACAGGACAAATGCTTAGTAGAGTCTGACTCCTATCAGCTAATTCAGTTTCAGAAACATTTCTGTTTTGCAGGGGAGGGCAATGGTACTCTGAATATGAAAGCAGCCAGGCACACTTCACAAAGAGACAATGTGTCCAAACCAGGGCTCAGACTGGATCCACCCCTTTGTTCTTTCTGCTACATGACTTGTCACTGGAGCTCAGAGCGCTCTTTTGTTTCAGAAAATACCTACCTGGGCAGAGGCAAACACAATTTCATCCCCCGTAAAAGACACTTGAGGTCTGTTTCAACTGATACTTAAGCCCTTTTTGAGAATTCCAATTGTCTCCAAATTCATGCATTCAGATAACAAATATTTAATAATCATCCTACTGTTTGTCTAAGCCTGGGGGACCTGGGGGAAAGAAAGTAGACAAGTACCCCCAAAACAAATATATGGAGTGAGCTGAAATACCTGTTTCTCTTCAAAACTATTGAGTTAGACACCATTTCCATTTCTGGTCATATTGACTGTCTAATTTTTTTTTAATTGACTTAAAGCTCTGTGTCAGACTCCATAGATACTATGGCACAGTGATGGATACAATAAAAATCCTTGCCTTCATTGGCTATGCATAAGTATAACAGAAAATTACAAAATGTGTAAAGAGAAAACCTCCTCTTATTTCCACATCCTAAAACAAAAACCATTAATGTGCTTGCTCATTTTCCAAATTAATTAAAAATTCCCACACACATAGTGACAGTTTATAAATAATTCTACACTTTTACTGTTTTATGGTTGATTTGTAGGTTCGGTTTAAAATGCATACATCATTTGATATGTAGCTATTATGTACATATAATAATTTAAAATAATTTTTTTAAGTACGTAGCACAAAACTTACATATGTACTTACATATATACCTGTGGGTGCTCTAACAAGGTCAAGGACATCTGTAGCACCCAGAAGTCTTCATTGTACCCCTGTCCAGTCTATACCAGCTTTGGAGATACACAACTATCCTGATGTCTGTCAGTATTTATTAATTTGGCCTGTTCTTGTACTTCATAAAAATTGAATTATATAGGATGAACTCTTTCTTCACTGGCTTCAACACAACATTTTGTTATGTCTCAATTTTAATTTAGCATTACATAACAAATGGTTTTCTTCATCAAATTTTATTGAACAGAGATTTATAGGTTACCAACCAGGTGACAGGCACAGGCTTCGAGACTGTTTGTGCAGGGATAATCACTAGCCCCATTATAATTCAACAATATATTGAGGTTCCAGCAAATAAAATAAGAAGGGAAATTTTGAAAGGCTGAAATCATGTTATTATAAAGACAAAATAAATCATTGACTAAGTGTTTGAATCAGCAAAGGCAAACTAATCTTAGCTGTTGTCATAGTCATTACTTTTATTATAATTAGAGACAGGAAACTTTGGGTAACTACAAAGGTACTTAAGCAACCAATGTCACATCTGTGTGTTCAAGTTCATTCACAAACCAGGAGCCCAGTATGTTTAATCCAGATATTTTAGGCATTACATTAATTATCTGCCTAAGAATTTACTATGTCTTTTTTTCTACGTCTTCTATATCATGCATGATTTATGTGGCAACACTCACAAGATTTTATCAGATTTATTTGCTTTTTTTTTAATATGAGGATACATTAGATTAGGTTACATTGTTTGCATCTGTAAGGTAAAGTCCTGAATGTGGCTGGCAAGAAAGGACTGCAAAGCGACTTTCAGGGAATTGGCTATGACTGCAGTTTGCTCTAAAATCTTTTTTAAGACTTCAGCTACCCAGCTGTGCGCAGTGGCTCAGGCCTGTGATCTCAGCACTCTGGGAGGCCGAGGTGGGTAGATTGCCTGAGCTCACAGTTTTGAGACCAGACTGAACCAGAGTAAAACCCTGTCTCTAAAAAATAGCTGGGCGTCGTAGCAGGCACCTTTAGTTCCAGTTACTTGGGAGGCTGAGGCAAGAGAGTTGTTTGAGCTCCAGAGTTAGAGGTTGCTGTGAGCTATGATGCTACTGCACTCTATTGAGGGCAACAAAGTGAGATTCTGTCTCAAAAAGACAAGAAAAAAGAAAACCTCAGCTACCAAATTGTTAATTATAATAATGTAAAAGAGTGATTTTGCTGTCTCACAGAGCCTTGATATGCATGTGAAAAAAGGCTCAAAAACTATTAGGATGAATCCACCCCATTCATTCAGCTCACTAACTACACTTGGACAGATCTCTCTTCTTAAAAAACGCTATGTACGGGGTATCCCAAAAGTCACCCCTAAAGTCATCATCCATGGGGGAAATGGGAAGCTATAGCTAAATGTACCTTTACTCACACAACATTTATTATAAATTTTCGCAAAGAAGTTGCCACCATATTCAGAATATTCTGTAACTATTTTGTAATAAATATTTTGTAAATAAAGGCCGTTCTCCCTATGTCTGGAGATGTCAGGCAAGGGTCCTCAAACTTTTTAAATAGCCAGTTCACTGTCCCTCAGACCGTTAGAGGGCCAGACTGCGGGCCCCGGGACGAGTCGGCTGCTAAGCAGGACAGGCAGCAGCAGCAAAAACACCCAGCAGGCTGGATAAATGTCCTAGGTGGGCAGCGTGTGGCCCGCGGGCTGTGGTTTGAGGATGCCTGCATCAGGAGTATCCTTTGGGATACACTGTAGTTAGACAGGTCTCACTTTCACTGAGCTGTTATAGTTTTGATCTCAAAGTTAATCAGCAAAACAAAATGTCTGAAAACAATTTTTGTCGTCCTTTTTTTTTTTTGCTTCCTCCAAAATGAACTTATTTCAGTGCTGAAAATGCCACTTCACTGAAATCAGTGGATAATTAATTCAGCCACTGGGTCATTTCTCAGGAGAAGTTTGCCACCACTTTTTTGTCTGCTGCTCCAAGCTCAAGAAACAAAAAGTCAAATGCATTTTCTTTCCTCTGTTTTTGGGGGGTTTTTTAGAACATGGTCATGTGATCCCACCTCTCTGGGGGTCAATCAGTGTTTTTGCCCAAGACTTAGAATGTTGAGTGAGTGAGGCAAAGTTTAGACACAGGCCAGAATTCATTGTGTAATGGCAACAGCAGCAAATGCAGAGATGGGCCCTTCAGCTGCTTCCAACTACCCTCCACAGGTTCACTGGCCTCCCTATAGGTTTGTTAATACCAGGCAGCTGTGTATTGAAGTTACTTTCCTCTTGAGTTGTGCATTTTTTATATTCACAACAATTTGATGCAAATATTTTAGCTATGAAAATGAGCCCAAATAGAAGTATACACTGCCAAATCCTTCTACTCAGGAGGATACATATTCTCAGAGCTTTGGTGGAATAAACATGATTGAGATATGGTCTCTGTTTTTGACTTCCAGATTATTTTTTGGCCCAAGAGTTTTGAGGTTTAGACATCCATGCACTAGCTGAGATTAATTTGCCCATTATTTACGAATCTTTAGAATGCGTGCTACAAGGTGAGACAACAGAAAGAAAAAGTATGACAAATGATCACAGTTTATTTAAATGCTTAAAGAAGAATATTTTATAAGAAATAACATATGATAGGAATTTCTTCTCAGTTATGCATTTCAAGATGCAAGAATGTAAACATTCTTGTGAAATCCAAGCATAATTGCTATTTGATAGCAGTCATTCGTGATTTGAATAATGCCATTATATTAAAGACATGATTAATATCATCAACACAGTTGTAAACATAAAACTTCTATGCAACCATTTCCTCTGTAATGAAAACAGGAAGTACTTTCTGAGCCAATGCTCTGTTAAAATCAGTGGCTATTTTAATCTCAGCCAGTGTGTCTGTGTGTGCTTATCATTTGGGTTAAATAAGAAAAATAGTATATATGTGAACAAAAATCACTTGATACAGACAAATGCAGCTCCTTTATGAACTAACTACAATACAATTTATTATTGATTATATCATGCTTTATTACACTAAATATTAAATGTACCATAGGAAAAAATTCCCCACAGTGTCTGGCAAGTGGGTGCTTCTACCCAGGATTGAAATCTTTAATGAGTGATACAAAGACAGAGGTCATGGCTAGAAGTATGTGGTATGAGATGATACAAGATAAAGATTTTTGTGCAAAGCCCAGGTGTGCCCACTTCAATGCATTGTATACAGGTGCATAATATTGCAATTATAATCTTAATTAAGTCACCACTTAATCTCTCTGACCTCAGTTTTTGCATTAGGAGCACAGGAAATAAAAATTACTTTTTCTAATTCATATGGTATTCATGGGGATTAAATGAGGCATTTGACATAGAACGTTTAACCCAGCACTTAACACGTAGCAGACGCCTTACAGCTGTTGGCTATTATTAATACCTTTCTTTTGTCAGTTACTGATCTTATTTTTTTCTTATTGTTTAATCTACTATTACAGAAAATAACCAGACTTTAGAAAAGCGGAAAATATAGTGCCTATCTAAAGAGAAAGATAAACAACATTTTAATTTACATAAAAGCCGTTCTACCCAATTAGAACAGTTCAAATGCATCATCACTCAAGGATCGTCATTAAAAGTTCCAATGGACAAGAGGGAGTTCACATGAAGTAATCTTCTGGAGATGCCAATAACAAACACGATTCAGATTAATGAATGTATTAATGATTGTTTCTACCAGATGACATCAGCGTTAAAGGAAAACTATCTGAGCAGTAGCAACTGGGAATCAACCTTTTGGTTCTGGTGTTAAAGTGTTCTTGCAAATATCTTCTCCTGGGCAGCATAGCCTCTAGCAATGAATTCAAATGCAAAGTTTCTAAAGAGGAAGAGCTGCTGACAAGCTAATAGGTACCAACATAGAACCAGGGCACACTTCAGCCTCCTTTTTTAGCAAAATAAAATGTAAAAGGGGAACTGGGGTCTTCAACAGGCCAGAAAAAGGTCACGGGTCAGGTCGGTGTCTGCGTTGTATAGCTAACCTCCTCTAAACCTTTGTCACACACAGTAATTCAAATGATCCAGTGGGATTGACTACATCCTGAAGGATTTCCAGAAGGGTTTTAAAGTAAATGGTGTCAGTCGGAGATAAAACTCAAAAACTCTCTGTTAGGAAAAAGGATGTCAGAGGCATCCTAACTTTTTGTTTGGATGGCTTTTCCTTTCAACCCATCCAAAATATCCCTTCAATCGTCCTTCTTTTTGTTTTCCAAACTGAAAAGGTATTTGATAAGAGCCCAAACCCAGTCTGAACATACAAACGTAGGGATAGGATTTCTTGCTGTGTCCCAGAGAGTACACGAGACTCTCCTGGCTCTTTTACTGTGTGTTTGCTCAGTCCTCTACAATGGCCTCTAAGAGTAGGGAGACCTACCAAAGAGCCAGGCCGCTGGTTCTCTATCAAATGCCACCAAATCCATAACAAATCCCACAGGATCAGCCTCACAGCTCTCAGCCCAGGTTTTCCATCTGAAGAAACACCAAAAAGAAGGACCCATGAGTCCACCAGCATTCACAAAATCTTAGACTATTTTTTGCTGGATGCAATAAATCCAGTAGGAGAAATAATAGACAAGGACATTATCTAACCCTTTACCACATGTAATTACATTTTCCTTCTGCGCAGACTTCTCCAAAACTTTAACATAGTTCCTCTCATTTGGGGGTGCAGGAATGTCAGAAATGGCTTTCTGCTAGTTTCCAGTTCACCACGTCTAGGTATCCAGGGAATTTGTTTACTTGTACCTCCATAGAGCAGAACATCTAGGCATAAAGCAAATCCCCTAAAATGTACGTTTCTCAGTCATGTATTAAACAAATAATGTACACCTTAGACAAATAAATTTGTCTACGAAATAGTACTGGGAAGCATGCCTTTACTGGCATTTAAGTTCCAGGCACACAAATTACTCGGCATTTCTTTACTTCATTGCCCTTAATTAGCGTATCATTATCACTCACCATTATATGCATTTTTTTCAGACATCAGTTATGTAAATTCAAACCTATGTACTTGATGTTACAAAATCTTCAATAGTCCCCCATAGCTACACACACAGAGACACACAAACAGACATCTGAGGACATTATTAGTGATACAAGTGGACTAAGGGGTGAATGATGGCTATAAAAAAATGAAAATATCTAAGCCCATTTTGTTCATTTTTACAAGGGAGTAAACTAATAAGGGAGCTTTAATAAATGCGCCTTCCATGATATGACTGTTAGTTCATAAAAGTGGCTGAGATTTGAACTTACATTGGCCTAATTTTATAATTGTTACCTTCTGCTGTATCCCCATTATTATGTACAGATCTGTATCTGCTTGAACATTCTCTAAAAAATAAAAAAAAGAATACACCATTAAGTCAATTGATAGAATGTCTAGAAATAATGTCTACTTAATTATAATTTTAAAATGTCTCTTTTTATAGCTTATGCTACCTATAAGTTCTTGCTTTTTATTCCCCCTGTGTGTTGAGGATCCAGGCTGATTTCAAATTCAGTGCTCCCTAATCTAGCCTATAACCCGAGGAAAATGAATTGGTAGTGAGTTTTAAATTTGTTCTTCTAGTTAAATGAATCCCAGATCTTTTTTAACACAGACTAATAATCAGGACTGCAGATGGTCTGTATTCTGTTACTAATCACACACTATAGAAAAAAATACATCAGTGAGTCTGCTTGGGAAATCAGAAACACATTAAGCTTGTCCGTTGCTGTCAGTCTGACCTTCAAGATATGACAAGATGCCAAAGGGGCAGAAATTACTTAAGGTTTCCAAAAACGCAAGAGATAAAAAGAACATTTTGAAAGAAATTCCCTTCTTTCCCCAATTCAGATAGTTGAGTTATTTCACAAACTGACAGTGATGGTTGAAAATCATATACCTACTCAAAAATCTCAGACCACATTTATATTTATACATATATATATATATACACAAGCACATATGCATATATGTACATAAATTTTCATGTCTAAATTTATCCTTCTATATTGCAATTAAATAGTTAGAAGTCCAGAAAAACATCCAGCAGAGAAGTTCCATTGCTTCTTGTTAAACTGAATATGTGTGTATGTGTGGGTGGGGGTCGGATCTAGAGAGTTCAATCTTGTCTCTTCGATTCAAGATTTTATATAGTTAAAATTCAATGGTGAGGTGGTCTCTTGCTCAGGGACTGCCTGGAGTTTGGGATGAGAGCAAACAAATACATATAATATCTCTGTACCCTGCTGGCTACTGTTTGTTAAATGCTTATAATAGTCCAAAGAGGAAGTTACCGTCTTTGCTCCTAAGTTTACAAATGGGAAACTGAGACAAAGCGAGGTCAACTAACTTGAGCAAAGGTACCTGGATAGCAAATAATGGAGAGAAGATTTTAACTCCAGCAACCTGACTTCAAAGTCTACCTTCCCTCTCTGAACTATGGATGCTATTTTACTCTGCTAGATCTCAGTCTTAAATATATGTTATTTCCTCTGTTCCGTGATTATATGGCACGCCTTTAGCGGTAGCCTCATAAATTGCTCAGTGACATATTAAAGAGAACTGGACTTTATGCAGCTCAACTGGAATCTAATCCTGCTTTACTATTGACTAGCTCTGCAGTAGTTATCATTTTAATCTTCAGTGTTCTTATCATAAAATGCTAGTACTAATGTCAACCATAGACTTGCACTGATATTTAACATAAAAATACAAAGCACCCATAACAGGACCCGGGAAAGAAGTATATAGTTAATAACTATAATTATTTTCCATGAACATTGGATTTTCCCACTATTACCATGGATAGAACATATTACTTTGTTTCTTCCAAGAGAACAGCACATGTCTTGAATCACAGAACACGTTCACTGTGAGAAATAAAACTGTCATCTTCCTTTAGTTTATCCTCTCCTTTACAGGAAGAAAATTGGTGTTGGCAGGAGGGAGATGATACGAGGTCCCATTTGCCTTTCATTCCATGAAGTCTGCAATGCAGTCACCATCAAAGAGCAAGTCTACAGGAAAGGCTGAGTAGTGTCTGGAAACACATTGTTTTTTTTTCAGTTTTATTCTAAGAGTAAATGATGTGAAATTCATTCTTTATATGGGGGAAAGTATGAGTAAATCTGGAAAAATTATCCTCAGAGCATCATGAAAGCCATGAACAGTTCCAGAATTTTTGTGCAGATATTTCAAAGTCTTTTCAAATTGAGCCTCGTGCATCATAGGACAGGAAGAATGGATCATTTGAGAGTTCACTTACAAGGGAAAAAGTGTGCAAATGTCATTGCAAGAACAGATCCTCAAAGCTTTTATTGCTACACATCCCATGGCGCAGATAAATACCCTCAAGTTCCCCCTTCATGTGGGCTTGTGAGGCCCAGTGGGGCAAATGTCACAAACATGGAACTAACTCACATTCATATTCATTGTGGAAACTTGGGAAATCTCTCTAAGCATCACTTTTCATATTTTTATGGGATTAATGAGAAAAATAATAAGGCATAAATTTTACAAAGTACAGAGCTAAGCAGAAGCACGCTGGGAATTCGTGAATAGGACTCCCATAGCAAAGAGAATAAAATTCTCCAGTGCAAAGGAGATAAGTATATGCACCTCTGCAAAAAAAGTTGCTCACAATTTAAGTGAATAGCAGAGTTTGAATAGAGTTTGGTCAGACTTAACAGAATTATGAGAGAAATCAGGTGGATTATCTTAAAGAAAAAGCTGTACTGGGTTAAGAGATGCATAGTCATTTCTTGAGGTCTTTGATGATAACAGAAAAGGGATTCAGGCTGCTGGAGACGCACAGTGAGTTCTGAGGAAGGAGGTGAAAGGCCTTGGATCATTGATGGGCTTCATAAAAGAGGTTAGACTTGGGACATATGTGACACTGTTTTGGATCACTTTGTTCCCTGACTATTCCACAGACATTTTTGCATAGCTCTGTGTCATTGTTCTAGATAGAGATAAATTTTTCTGATGACACAGTAAACAAACTATAATATAGTCAGACTCTGTTTTCTTCCAAAAGCCATTTACTAAACTATAATGCAGATAAATTACTATTGAAAAATCTGCAGTTTTCCTAAAGTACCTTTTCTTCCGAGGAATTCCAAGGAACCGATTTATCCTAATCAAGTGTGAATCAAGGAATAAAAGGTAACTTAATGTCACAATCAATTTTACTTTCCCCCCATTCCCTCTATTTCTTCTATGGAGTGACACAAGCTTATAAGAGGATTCTTACTGTTATTTCAAATGTTCTTCATAGGAAACCTACCCCTCCCCATGCCCACAAATTATTTCCTTTTTCTGTAGATTAGGCATGATTCTGAGGGAGATTTACACTTGTATAATATTTTTACTTGAGTAATATTCACCATGGAGTTAATTTTCTCCATGCAGATAGAGAATACAGATAGAGAAACAGAGAGACAGATGGATAGATACACGTATAAATAAGTACATTGATAGGACAGTGGGGCTCAGGTCTGGAGTCTTGGCTTTGGGCATGTTAGGTATTCATCGCAATTCAGTCTCCCATTTGTGAAGTGAGAATAGGAGTATCCATCTGGTAAGGTTTTCAGGAGCATTCCACAAAACAATCCATAGAAATTGCTGAGGCAAGGGATAGCACATCCCTGGTGTTTGAGAAACGCTCATCCAACCTACCTGCTCAATTCTTGAAATCACTATTGTCATTGAGCATCATTATGGGAACACATTTCAAAAATAAGTGAAATAAGTATTTAGAAATACTCTGTAGCCCAGAAATTTATTAGGTTTCTCAATCTCATTAAGAAGAGAAGATTGTAAGTGTCTAGAATCATAACTCACTGAGGCTGAGACACCTTTTCAGTGTCTCAGGGTCTTTACGTCCCAGCGTTCAGATCCTACCACCCAATTATCAAGTTCTGAAATCTTCCCAGGCAATTTTGGATTGTCTAAATCCACCTAAAAGTATTAGTGGAAAAAGATCGAATGTCTCCATGACCTCAATAGAGAATATGTTAACAGATGTAGTTCAGTCCTCAGGCTTACTATATCCTAATAACTAACACTAGAAAAAGAATCACTGGAAAACATTCATAATTTTAGTAAATGAAAGATACATTCATATTCACAGATTCACATGATTTGCCTCCAAACACTGGAAAACAGCTGACATCAGCATCATTTTGCGGTGAAAAAACAAAGGACACAAACACAGACCACAGAGCTACTTAGTGACAGAGTAAAAACCAAACCTGGGCCTTCCGACTCAAAAGTTCCTTGGAAAATCTCTTAACTCCATCAAATGAATAATTTTCAACTTTGAACTATCATGATCCCTTTAGAGAATCACGAACTCTACTTTTTGCTTTTTTTTTTCTTAACCAGTAAGAAATACTGAAGCCTATAGAGCAAAGCCTCTTATTTATACTATTATTATCTATAAAACTAATAGAACATAGCATATATTTCTCCCTGGTAACGGTACATCTTTCTGTAAAGAGTTGGCCTCTTACTCTTCATGGAAAATGTTTATATAGTTATCCTTTGTACATTATAGACAATACCATCTAGGTTTTTGCAAGTACATTTTGTGCTATTCTCACAATGACAAAATCACCCAAGTAAGCCTTCCTCTGTCATAAAGCCCCTATGACTGTGTACAATGTATACACATTTTCTGTACCTACCGATGGGCATTCAGCTTGTTTCCATGTTTGCCTTTGTGAACAATGCCGAAATAAACCCGATACTACAAGTATCTCTTTGAGATCTCTTTGCAGCTTCAATTTTTTGCAGTTTTAATTCTCTGGAACACTGCATGATTCCACTTATGCCTATGAGGTATCTAAAGTAGTCAAATTGTCAGGGGCTGGAGGAAGAGGTAAATAACGGGTATGGAGTTTCAGTCATGCAAGATGAAAAAAGTTCTAAGTTGTATAACAATGCCCAGATAGTTAACAATACTATACTCTTCACTTAAAAATTTGGAATGTAGGTTGAAGAAAAAAAGAATCTCACCAGTTCACTCAAGTTGTTGGAAAAAGCTTTCTCTTAGACTACAGTTACATTTTATTTCAGTAATAGGATTGAGAGGCGATATAGCAGGTTGTTTATGTATCATGTCATCGGTGTATTTTCAAAGGTTAAATTATATCTTTCATATTTAAACAAGAAGGAACATCTCCTTCAACTTCCGTACATTTTTGCAGGCACATTTATCCTTCCAATTTCTCACGATAGAGGTCCCAGGCAATGGGCCCTAACTCTCCGTCACCTAACTGGGAATTATCTGTCCAGTGATACTGGGTGATTTTAGGGAGACACCCAATAAGTCGGACAATCAGTTTTCTGTCCCTTTCTTCAACTTGTCTTTATAGACATATGTTAAATATGTTTTCGGTCGTTGCCAGAAATCCGAAGGAAGTGAAACTCATGCATTTTCTTCAGTGTGGCTGAAGGAGTTTTAATGTCATCTGCTGGAACACCAGCTGAGTGTGGGATGTTATGTAACAGTCCCAGCATAACATCTATTGGGTAACAAAATCAGATGTGGGCTGGGTATGATAAAAATAAGCGAATTCATGCTACATCCTCGTAATGAATTTCATCTCTGGTTTAGATCTAGCAGAACCTCTTTTATTTATATTTGACTCATTGTTACTTGCTAATCCTTCACCTGTATTTATGCTTTTTATATTGCTAGATCCATGCCAAATTTACTCTAAAATGGCTCATTATAAATACCGAGTACCCCTGCACATAAATACCTACAATGTGTAAAGGGAAGACTTAAAAGTCAAAACTTTTCTACATACAGCCACCTCTAATTCTAGCTTCCGTGTTGGTAAATTCATGCCTCTAGCTTTTTATTTATTATTGGTGAATGGAGGGAACTAGAGTAGACTCTTTATAATGCCTGCACCAGATCTAGATTGTTCTACGAATAAATCCCACTTCACTGAGTTCCTTGTGGCAAGCACTGGACTGGGTATCTCACATCCATTAACATCTTCACAGCAGCCCGGCAAGAAAAGGAGAGCATTATATTATTCCATGCCAGAAAGGTAACGGGGCCCTTCCAAAATCAACAAATAATAAATAAATAATTGAGAAAACAAGCCAGGCCTGTCTAACCTACTACACCAAATCTCCATGCACAACATATCCTGAGATTTGGACCCCCCCCCCAACTTTCTTCCTATCACAGAATACAAAATATTATGCAAAGAAGAACAGAATATGCCACATCTATTGTTTTTGAGACATAGTCCCAAGCTGTTGCCCTGGGTAGAGTGTAGTGGCATCACAGCTCACAGCAACTTCCAATTCCTGGGCTTAAATGAGTCTTTTGCCTCAGCCTCACAAGTAGCTGGGACTACAGGCACCCGCCACAATGCCTGGTTGTTGCTGTTGTTGT
This sequence comes from Galagoides demidoff, assembly GCA_963574575.1. Lineage (NCBI taxonomy): Eukaryota > Metazoa > Chordata > Mammalia > Primates > Galagidae > Galagoides > Galagoides demidoff. The sequence goes on from CAUYQV010062929.1 coordinate 26,950, forward strand.
TGTTGCAGTTGTCATTATTGTTTTAGCTGGCCCAGGCAGGGTTTGAACCCACCACTCTCAGTGTACGTGGCCAGTGCCCTACCCACTGAGCCATGGGGGCTGCCAGTCCTATCTATTTCTTTTCTTTTTCTTTTTTTTAAATTCAATCATACATGATTGCATCAATGTAGCATCTATTTTCTTATCTAGAACTCAAACTTACTCACATTGGAATCCACGAGGGAGACGTGTTTAACCAAGATCCTCCCAGAAATTTCCCGCACATTCTCGGAGGTAGTGCCTACTTTCTACTCTTTTGTTAAATCCTGACCACCAGCGTAAGGGCTATTTTCAGTTTTTTTCTCAGTTTGAAAATCCCTTCCCAGCCAGAAACCCAGCTTTGTTACCTTTCTCTCCCTTCCATCATTTTTTTTTTTTTTTGCAACAGTGAAAAATGATTCATATAAAGGAAACCAAAATAGTAAAAACAGAGAAGAATGATGAGAAAGACTGCTTAACAATTTCAGCTGGGGCTGGGACTCAGGGAAATTGAAAACAGGCCCAGAAAGAATGCTTGCTTTTCAGCCACGCCTGAAATGCCTTTTCGTAGCAGTACAAGAGAGTCATTTCCGTGAAGGAGAGCTAAAGGACGCTGCCGGATCACACTGCTGTTCCTTGATCAGGAGCAGGAGAATTGTGCAGGATCGGGCCGTCCCTGAAGAAGCACCTGAAAGAAGCTGATGATTAAGAAACAGGCAGTACAAGGGCTCCCTCCTCACCCTCCTCCTTGCTGGCGCTCCCTCAGCACCGGGGTCAGCCCAGAGAGGCAGCCGAGTTGTATGGGAGCTGTATTCCGTAACAAAAGAACAAGATTGAGCCTCGATAATTCAGGAAAATGAAACTTTGAGAAGGTTAAGCTTACCACTTCTGGAAACAGGCGTTCCTCCCAGCATATACACAAAAGGCCTGGGGACGTCTCTCTTTTTGTACTGAGAACAGAGAAAGCACTTGGCTTTCACCAAGTCAGACTTTCATTATTTTTTTTTTTTCCCCGTTCTTTGCTCTGATCTCAGGTGAAAGTGGAAAACATAATGAAGAAAAAGAAAGCAGAAAGTATTTCTTATTTAGCGTCGTGGGGATTCCTTTTGTGTGTTAGCATCATTATTGTACGGAACAACAACCAAAAGCCAATCTCACTAGTGAGAGTTAAGAAAACGCTGTCAAAGCCTTTCCCACTCGAACCACAACCACCTCCTTACCCACCCGAAGTCCTTGGTGAAACCTTAAGTGTGTATTGATTTGTGAAATTCAGTTCTTACAATAGCTATATCAAGTATCACTGATCTTCCTTTAAAAACAGTTCCCCCCAAAGAGCAAGCTCTCAGACTTACTGAGTTATTCATGGTTTAGGGAAAAAGCAACTCTCTCTGACAACATGGAACGGTACATTATTAAAGAATCCTGGAGTGAAAGATTAACGGGTACCAGAGGAAGAGAGTGCATTAGGAACATTTACTAAAGTTACTTACTGTAACCTGTACTGCTCCAGATTGTTGCTTAGATTCTAATAACCGCTTTGTTCTTACTACTGGGGAGTAATTATTACTGGTGCATAGCTGGAGGATGAGAGTGGACCAAGTAAATAAGGAATGGAGTTAAAGGAGAACTTCATGATAGGTATTTGCACAGAGGATCTTGGTAAAGCAAACTTTCTGCGTGACCTATGAGAAGGACGTGCAGTAGATAATGATGGAAAACATTTGAAAAAGCTGCTGAATGTCAAGAGTCTGGCTAAATGCACTAAATCAGCGGTTCCCAACCTGTGGGTCGCAACCCCTTTGTAACAATGAAAATACACGCTGCATATCAGGTATTTACATTATGATTGATAACAGTAGCCAAATTACAGTTATGAAGTAGCAAGAAGAATAATTTTATGGCTGGGGGTCACCACAACACGAGGAACTGTACTGAAGAGGCATTAGGAGGCATTAGGAAGGCTGAGAATCACTGCTCTAAATGGTAGTACATCCATATAATGGAATAATACTTAGCAATAAAAGGGAACAAATTGCAGGTGATACAACAAATTGGATTTCTCTCTCCTCTCTCTCTCTTTCTTCTTTAACAGAGTTTCACTTTATTGCCCAGGCTAAAGTGCCAGAGTGCCTTGGCATCCTGCTCACCACCACCTCAAGCAATCCTCTTGCCTCAGCCTCCCAAGTAGCTGAGACTACAAGCACCTGCCATGACACTAGTCTAGTTATTTTCTATTTTGATTAGAGACAGGTCTCACTATTGATCAGTCTCGTCTTGAATTCCTGTGCTCAAGCAATCCACCCACCTTGGCCTCCCCAAAAGCTGGGATTACAGGTGTGAACCCCTGCGCTGGACCAAGGTGGATAGATTTCAAGGCATTAAATTGACTAGAAAATGTCAAAATTAAAAAATTATGCTGTGTACTATTCTGTTTATATAATATCTAAATAACAAAGCTACAGAGAATTGAGATCAGAGAAGTAGTTCCCTGGGGTTAGTGGGTAGAAAGAGGGTGTGGCTACGTAGGAACAGTAAACAATAGCTCCTCTGTGTGATAAAATAACCCTCTATCTCAATTACATAACTGTATATAAGTGATGAGATCTCACAGAACACAGACACACAATGAAACAGACAGGAAAACCAGTGCAAGTAAAAACTAATGCAATCCAAATATTAATAGGTCCTAGTTCATTGCATTGTGCCAATATCAATTTACTTGTTTTCGAAATGTCCAGTGGTTATGTTAAGATGTTACCATTGGGAAAATTGAGTGAAGGGCACAGGGAATCTTTCAGCATTATCTTTGCCATTTCTTATGTCTGTAATTATTTCCAAATACAATTTTTAAACATTCTAGGAGGCATTTCTGATAGCATGTGTTGATTGGTTCATGCACTCATTTTAAAAGAACTATTTTTGCTGAGTATCTATTTTTGTGTAAAAAGTCTGGATACCCAGAGATAAGGGATGTAATCTCAAGATACCAGTGGAACCAATGGAGAGGGAAACATGAGTTTAAACTACCTAATGTAACACAACCCACTCACTGCACAGGGTTCTTTGAGAGCACAAAGTTGTGAACATTCTCTCCTGGGGACCTGATGGGAAATTGGAAAGAATTGTGATGTTTTTGTTTGACTTCCAAGACTGAAGAGTTTGTCCGGTGAACTGCTGTGATAGCACAGCTGTGAACGGGGTCAGTGCGTTTTGTCTCACGGTGGAGAATTATCCTACGGTTTATTTAGGAGAGTGATCAGTAGCCTTTCAGAGACTCAACCATTTCTGGGAAGATGCCATTCCTGGAGAAAATTGCCCCTAATTCCAAAGCAAATGGAACTATGGAAATGAAAGATATTTCACCAGAACATGTTACCTTCTTCCACAATGAATGTCTGATAGTTTTCTCAGTTTACTATCTGGCCAAATGCAACACTGTTCTTCTCAAACAGAGAATGAGCTCATGGGTGTCGGTCAACATCAGGTGTGTATGGACCCCCTGACTTGACAACTTTATAACAGGTGCTCATTAAGAAGATCACAGTTTTCGGGACCCATGAGAGGGGGGATGATGAAGATGCCTTCTTTGATCTTTTCCACATACACCTGAAGACTGGGGAGATTATATTCGGATGGAACAATTTCATGCTCAAAGGCTAGATGAGAGGTCAGTCACTCCCTTTCATTTCCCTGTTTAACAATAAAGACCATTGAGAGGGAGAGAGAGAGAACTATTCAAAATAGAAATAAAAGGAAATAAAAAGGGCATTGGAAAGGTTAGGGTAAGATTCATTAAAGACTCAGAACTGTCTAGAGATTTGGCTTTATTTATAGGCCAACACTAACCCCAACCCGCCCTACACGTGCAGGACACAGACATAAAGCAGCAGATGGTTGCTCGTTGCAAGAAATTACAAGACAAGAGCAAGATGAAACTTTGAAATGGGAGTTGGGAAAACAAAGATATATTATACGCCTACTGTGTGCCAGATAAGACTCAGTCTTTGGATCCATCTCAAATCCTGCCTGTCCCATTGTCTCAAATGGTCAGGGCTCATGGCAAACAAGCCTGGCCTGTATACAAGGGTAACATTTTAGATAGAGAAACACACTTCCTCCTTTTGCCCATAAAGCCTTTTTTTTTTCAAACAGCAGATAGAATAATCTTTCTTAATAACACTGACTATGACAGCCCCTTCCTTTCTTAAAGCTATTACACAACCTCCCAAAGCTCTTCATAAAGTAGAAGTCTTTTTATTTTATTTTATTTTATTTTTTTTGAGACGAAGCCTCAAGCTATCCCCCTGGGTAGAGTGCCATGGCATCACAGCTCATAGCAACCTCCAACTCCTGGGCTCAAGCGAGTCTCCTGCCTCCGCCTCCCAAGTAGCTGGAACCATAGGCACCCGCCACAATTTTTTGGTTGCAGCCATCATCATTGTTTGGCGGGCCTGGGCTGGGGATTTGAACCTGCCACCTTAGGTGTACGTGGCTGGTGCCTTAGCCGATTGAGCCACAGGTGCCAAGCCAAAGTAGAAGTCTTTATGTTGGTGAGGCCTTGCGTGATCGGGCACTGCTGACTCTTCATAGGAGAGCACCATCTCTCAAATGTTGTCTTCTCCTGAATCTCAGACTTTCTTTGTTTGTTCTCCGATGATCCCCAATAAGCCTGGGCACTCCATGTGCATGAATAAGCCACATGCAGAGCCATCTATTTGGAAAAGCCTCTCCAAATACTCCTTTGCCTATTCCTGTGCCCACCCACCCTGTCTGTACAATTTATATTTATCCCTCAGGTGTCACCTCCGTGCAGGTACCAGGACCCCTTCTTAG
>CAUYQV010062931.1:0-88083 GCA_963574575.1 Galagoides demidoff
TGGTCCCAGCTACTTGGGAGGCAGAGGCAGGAGACTCGCTTGAGCCCAGGAGTTGGAGGTTGCTATGAGCTGTGATGCCATGGCACTCTACCCAGGGGGATAGCTTGAGGCTCCGTCTCAAAAAAAAAAAAAAAATAAGAACTGGGCTCTCTTCTCTTTCTCTGCCAATGTTCCCCAGAAGGAAACAGGGCAAATCTCTGTCTTACCTTTGTTCCCTTTCTGGGCAAGTAACTTATTCTAGCGTGAGGGGAGGTTGAGCTGAGAAGCTACATTTTTCCACGTCTCACTGTAGCTTAAAAGCTGCTTTAAGCGTAAAAGCTGCTTACAGCCGGGAGACCTGCTTGTGTTAGATGCTGACCCACGACTGGTCTAGCCTGCCTCCTGTTTTTGTACAGCCTATGAGCTAAGAATGGCTTTTAGAGTTTTAAAAACAGTGATAAATAGGCTCGGCGCCTGTGGCTCAATCGGCTAAGGCGCCAGCCACGTACACCTAAGGTGGCGGGTTCGAATCCCCAGCCCGGGCCTGCCAAACAACAGTGATGGCTGCAACCAAAAAATGTGTGGCAGGTGCCTGTGGTCCCAGCTACTTGGGAGGCAGAGGCAGGAGACTAGCTTGAGCCCAGGAGTTGGAGGTTGCTGTGAGCTGTGATGTCACGGCACTCTACCCAGGGGGATAGCTTGAGGCTCCATCTCAAAAAAAAAAAGTGATAAATAATGAAAAGAAGAATAATATTTAATGACATGTGAAAATTACATGAAATTTAAATTTCAAGGTTTATAAATAAAGTTTTATTGGAACACTTTAACTCACTTACAAACTCTGGGGCTGGTGTTCCACAGGGATGAGGTTGAGCAGTTTTGACACAGATCATGTGATGGCAGAAACCTGGAATATTCACTCTCTGGCCATTCATAAAGGTGTGCTGATCGTTGCTTTTTTCTTTTTGTTTTTCTTTTTTTGAGACAGTCTCACTTTGTCACCCTCGGTAGAGTGCCAATGTGTCACAGCTCACAGCAACCTCAAACTCTCGGGTCAAGTGATTCTTTTGCCTCAGCCAGGCATCTGTCACAGCGTCTGGCTATTTTTAGAGACAGGGTCTCACTCTTACTCAGGCTGGTCTCGAACTCATAAGTTAAAGCAATCCACCTGCCTCTGTCTCCCAGAGTGCTGGGATTACAGGAGTAAGCACTTGGCTGATCTCTGCTTTTGACAGTCCAGATCCCCCACTTGGGAAAGTGTAAAAAATAAAAAAGCCTGAGTTTTGTCTTTTCCTTTTGTCCCTCTGCAGACGTCCACACACTCAGGGACACCTTCTGTCCTCCATGATGGCCACAGGGGTACCTCCGAGTTTGAGGAAGCTCCAATTTAAACAGCCGTCCCTCTGGATACTTCTCAGCGTCTTTAACCAGAGACGTGCATTCGGAGTCCCCACAAGGGTGAAGTCCTGCAAAATTTGTCCTCAAGTTTTCTTGGTGCCAACACCAACTTCCCTATATTCTATTTTTGAAACATTTCTCCTAAGGGATCTCAGGTGGCAGTTAAGACTTTAGTTCTGGGGTCAGACTACTCTAGCTTGTTAACAGACCTTGGGTTATTAGACTGGGGTCCCCTGTTTCCTCCACTGGAGTTAATGATTGTGTCCTGCTCCTGGGCTGCCATGGGGGAAGTGGAGGGACATGGTCCCTCAGGCAGCAGGCAGCTGGTGACCTCAGCTTTGGGCAGTAAGGTAGTCACTTGGCAAACCTTAGCCCATCAGCAGCCCTTAGCTCACAGGGAGAGAGCAGGCTGTGTGCCCAGTGGCTGGGCCCTGTCTCCATGGATCTGGGTCAGGGCTGGCCCTCCCTTCGCAGTGATACCCCAGGCTGAAAGGGGAAGCTTCCTTGCCTGTGTCGACTGGGCAAGAGGCAAAGCAGGAAGCTGGTTTTATGATGACGAATCCTGTTATACTAGAAGGTTGCCCCACCGATTAAGATCTGTGTTTATTGGTGCAGAGTTTTAAGGAAATATTGACCCATCAGGGCCAGCGCTACATACGCTCTGCCAGCTGAGGGCACAGGCAACCCGTCAAGTTTCGGCATTTGGCTGCGGGCTGGCCTACTCTTTGAAAAAAAAAAAAAAGCACATAAATAAAAAATTCCCAGTCAAGTACCAGTTTCTTCCTGTTGCTCTGAACACTGTTTTGCATCGGCCTTGGTGGGTAGCACTTCTGTGTCCCCATTTCTTAATATGGACAACTGACATTTCTCCATCTTAAGACTCGCCCATGCCAGCCATTCACCTCACAGCACAATTCCCACGTTTATTTTCATGTGTGTGCAAATGGGATTAGGGGTGACAAGTCACTCCCCTGGCTTTAGGGACGGCAAATCTGTCTGTCCCTGAGTCCAGGCCGCTGATGTATCTTCAGGCAGGCTACTCAGCTTTTCTCCATGGTGGGGGTCACTGGGATTAAATGAGTTCATGGCAAGAAAGGGCTCCACCCTCCCCTACAGGAGCCCTCAGTAAACAGGGCTACTCCTGGGGCTCCCTTTGGCGCCCACTCTTGCTGCAGCCCCTGTTTTAGCCCCATCTGTGAACATGACGATGGACTGTCACCTGGTGGTGTTTTGATCTGGCAGCTGTAATTCATTGGTGGTTCCTGGAAATTCCTCTCCAAATCCATCGTGGCCTCATATTGAATACTATAAATTTCCTTAAGTAGCGTCTCATTAAAAAAATAAATAAATTATTTACTCAATTCCCACTGTAGATTTTGACAAACAGTGTCTGGGAATTTGAAAAAGTGTGTTGCTGCACTTGCCCCCTCAATGGGGGTTAGACTAAAGACAGTGGGTAGGACAGAAGTGGGACGGAATGAAAAGTACCTTGAAAGCCCTCAGGAGGCTGCTGCGTCGCACTGTGTCTCTGTGTGGCACGTCCCTACTGCCAGTCTTTCCTCCAGTGTCCTGGCAGATGGCTGCATCTTTCCTTGTACATGAGATGAAATCGCCCTGTGTTTAGGGCCTATAAGGTACTAAAATATTTATCTTTCAACTTACCTAAAAACCACCCTCTGGGATGGCAGATGCTGTAAGATATATATACCATAACGCCTATTACCTTCCTCTGGGGTGAGGAGGCAGAATTTGTTTAGTATTTGTTCGGGTTCAGGTGACAGAGCAGCTGCCTAGAGTGGCTTTGGCAGAAACACATGCCATTATCTTATCATCTCCTCTGTCTCCACAGAGGTGATTTCAAGTTTGGCACGGCAGTTCAGTAGTACTGCCCTGGAATCCGTGAGCTTTCCACCCTCCCCCTCAATTCCTCATGGTTACAAGGTGGCTGCTGCAGCTCCAAATGTCGCACCCTCAAATAATCTGACATTCAAGGCGGGAAGGGTCTCAAGAGCTCTCCTCGCTTGCTTATTTCTTGGTTTCCTGGAATCTCCTAGAAAATTTTATCTAGGTCCTACAGGCCAATCTGGGTCTAGGACAGGTTTTGGTGTAAGGGAAGATGGGAAGGTATGCAGCTCGCCTCTCAGCAGCACAGTGGGAGGCGGTGAGGGAAGTGTGGGTGGGAGTGGTTGCTGGTGTCCACACTCACAGTATTAAAGTTATTTCTCGCTCCCTCTGTATAGTCGTTTCCCACGTTGTGTGTACAGTAGTGGGATTCACGTATTGCACGTGCGACTTGGCCTCGCTGTGTGCATAGATAGACATTCTGCTCTAGCTTCCCGAGTCTCCAGGCAGCGCTATACTGCCGTCAGCACGAGAAGGCTGCTTGCATGTTGACATTAATTTAACCAGACCTTCTGCAGCCCACGGAGAGATTTTAGTTTTTCTTTAAACTCTAACCCACGAGTAGGTACAACTTTGTCTCTAACTTTGAAGGTTGCCAACAGCTAGTTGTTCGCTGAGAACAAGCTTTATTAATGTCACCCTCTTGATCTCCTTAGACAGGAGCAACATTTCTTGAAAATGACCTCAGAAAGCCAGGAATTACTGTCTCTTGGGAGGTAGAGGAGGCTGGGGTGGAGCCTGGTCTGAGTTCCGCTTGTGGGACAGATGGCTCCTGTTTCCTCTGAGTAGAGGATGAACAGGTCAAGATACTCAAAGCATTTTAAAAATCTGTGTCATTGTTTGTTAGCCAAGGGTGGCGAGCTGTTTAGGAGAAAAGTATACCTGTGTTGGTAGAATGGTGACACCTCGAATGTACCAAGAGCCTGACAGAATGGTAGAGGGTTCTGGGCCACCTGTGTTGCTTCTGTTTGTTCCCATGGGAGACTGATGTGTTAGGTTCTGGTGTTTCCTTAGGCTCATTGGTTGGAATTGATAATCAGGGAGAAAGAGGAGGAAAGTAGGAAGTCTTTCCAGGATTTGTTTCTCGGCAGTGTGTGTTTGGTGTGAACCAAAGTGCATTTCGCAGAATTTTGGTTGCAGACAACAGAACAACAGAATTATACTCTGAGTAGCTTACCTGGCAGTGGTGGGGGATCAGGGCATCCCCATGCCTTGGGAAGGACACACCAGCCGGGCAACTAGGAGGTTCTAGAGAATGCAGGGATTGTTTCCTCCAGGTCCCTCGTCTCCTTCACTGAGCAGTTTCCCTCTCCCTTCTGCCTTACTAGTCTGTGCCGCCTTGCCTGTTGGAGGGAAGATGGCTGCCCTACAGCAACTGGGAGCTGCGGCCCTCGAGCCACCACATGTTGCTTTCTCAACTTTCCTTGCAGGTTGGAATGGCTGCGGGATGTTTTAATAAGTTAGGCACAAGAGGAAACCTGCTGAGGGTAGAATGAGCTGGGAGGTGGTTCTGAAAAATATTGTTCTTACTGATGAGTAACAGGGAGCAAAGAGAACTCTGTCCTCTCCTTGTCTTGCCTTGAATGTGGTTTTGTGAAGACGTGATGTTCGGAGCCATGGCAGCCATCTTGTGACTATGAGCTGGAAGCCTAAGGATTAAAAGTCATCATGCAGACAGTGGCAGAGCAAACAAGACGGGAGAAACTCTGATTCTAAAATTCCCGGGGAGAGACTCGTAGGCAGGTTATTCACATGTCCATTCATGAATCATTTCCGGCGGGAAGGTGGCTCACCCTCCATACCCAAAGTTGCTGGAGTCACTGTGGCTCTGTTGGGGGTACAGGAGTGTGTTTATTATCTGATTAGAGCTATGTTAGTTGTTATCGTAATCTTAGTAGCTAACATTTGTGGAAGGCTTACTCTGTGCCAAACACCCTTTTTCCTCTTTACTTAAATTAACACTTCTTTTATTTTCGTAGCAACCATTTCATGTGGGGGCTTTTATTCTTAGTCTTATTTTACAGACCAGAAAACCAAGCAGAGAGAACAAGCAGTGAATAGTCAGTGGGTGTATTTGGATTCAGAAGTCTGGATCCGGAGGCTTACAATTGATAAAGATATTGGAATCTTTTTTCCAAAGAGCTATCATTGAATTGATTTGTGGGTGACTCTTTATATGGTGAAGGGTATGGATTGAGTAGAGCTGGAGATGAATTATTGATAAAACTATCTATTGAGAGTGTAATGTGTACAGAACAACACTCAAATCAGAACACTTGTGAATTTTTTGCAAAGCAAGAAACAGAACATTACCAGAACTCCCTCATACCTGCACCCAACGGTAGTTCCTGTTTCCTAATAGTGTACAAGATTTCCAAGCTTGATGTGTTTATAAATTTCATTATAAAGGAATGCTCTTTTAAATCACTTATCACAGGAGTGAGGATTGGGGAAGAAGACCCCATTCCGACCTGCTCAGAGTCTGCTCGCACCTCTCCTGGTTACATCCCACATAGGGTACAAAATGAAATTAAAAACCCTTCTTTGGTTTGATCTCAGATTGCCCCCTTCCCCCACCAAAGAACGTTGCAATTTTGAGGGTGTTTTGATAGGTTAGCCTGGGAAGTCAAGCTCAGTTTCTTAAAATGTGAACTTTAGATAGGCTCTTGAAGATTCTGAGTTTCCACCAAACCTCCCGGGCCAGGTCCTGGGGCAGCCTTTCTCTATCTTTGCACCATCCTGTTTGGAGACAGAAGCTGGTGACTCTGCGGTCAGTGTTTCGTCCCAGGAGCAGAGCAAGGCTTAAGAGAAACTCTTATTTTGAAAGGGAGATGGGGCCTGGCGTGAACGAGAGACACAACCATCTTTCCGTTTGCTGCACCTGCACCTTTGGGGCCTAATGAGTTTAGGTTGATGGAACCCAGACCTCAGGAAGGATTATAAATTCTCATTTGATTTGATTTGCTTCTAAAATACCTTAAACCAGCTGTGCCTGCCCAGCTGACCCAGGCATAGAGTCTGTGTTGGGGGATGGTCTGAGCAGGCCTCTTCATGTCCCGGGGAAAGGAGGGAGGACCTTAGCTCTGCGCCCCCCACCTGGCTGCTCCTACGGCCTGTTCTGGTAGCTGAGAGTGGGCAGCACACTGGTCTCTGCTGCGCTCCACGATGGCTAGCGTCTGTCTCCCCAAATTTGTACAACAACCCCATTACCGAGAGCCTCTGCAAGTTTCCAGTTTCCAGTTGGGGGAGCTGAGCCAGAGCTGGGTTAACTTGTCCTGGTCATGGCTGATGATCGGCAGAGATGGCTTGACCCAGACCATTAGGCCCCGTGGCCCACGCTCAACCCCTCTTCTAAGCTGCCCCCTAAGCTGAATGGGGCCGAGGTGGTGGTGGTGGGGTGACGTTCTCCCTCCTAATGGACCCATTGCTGGGAAGGTTTCCAATCACTCTTCACTGAGTTACTCCAGAAGCTGCCAAATGCCAGGCATGTGAGTGCGGAAGGTGGCACAGTGGTAAACAGCAACAACAAAAATAATAGCCACCATCTTTTGAGACTTCTAAATGTGCCAAGTGCTCCATGGACATTCTCTTTACCAGTGGTTCTCCAAGTGGGAGACGTCATCGAGAATGTGTTAGAAATGCATGATCTGGGGCCGTCTCAGACCTGCTGAGTGGGAGGTGCCGGCGGTGGAGCCCAGCGGTCTGTGTTTTAACAAGTGCTTGGGGGACTCCCAAGCACACTGAGGTGGAGAAACCCTGGTCTGCTTTGATCCTGGGTTTTAACTGACAACCCAGTGAAGTTGGTATTATTTTTACAGAAGAGCAGCGACTCGTCCGAGGGCTCAGTGGCCGCACGCACAGCACAGTCCTGCTCCGCTATGGAAACCTCTCGTGTTTTGTTTCTTCACTCAGTTCTTAGTCTCCTGGAGTTAAAATCTAGATGTTTGGACAGTGAGTAAAGGTCAGCAGACCCATCAATGAAATAGTCACAATGGTTAAGTTCTAGGAAGGAAATGAAAGGGGCCAAGAGACAAGGGGGGCTCAGAGAAGGTGGCATTGGGGCTGTGCTGCCAGGCCGAGCCCTGCTCAGCCTCAGGGAGGGGGAACCATGGTACCTGGGGAGGGGGGCACGGAGCAGAGACCCTGGGTTCCCAAGGTTGGCATGTCTGCCTCTTACTCAGGAAGGTATCACTTGCCAAGTCCCTGGAGGCGAATGTCCACTCCACAGGTCACCCTGTGACCAGAGCAGGGATCCTTGTGCCTGTTTTATAGACAGAGCTGAGGGGTGCATAGTCACCACCACCAGCATCATTCCAGGCCCCAGATCCACAACTCTGGGATTAAATTCTTCCTGCTTCCCCAGATTTCTCACAGTGGGAACCTCTTTTTAAAGGAAAAACCTCTCATGCATCCCTGAGTAGGCACAAGTGTTGAGATCCCGGTTTGCAGCCATCCTCTGCAATCCTGTTGTTGCTGAGAGAAGTGGCATGTTGGCCCCAGAGAGGCCCCAGTGTGACAGTCACTAGCCACCTGCGGCTGTTTCGATTGGAACTATTTACCATGAATTGCAATAAACATTGAATTCTCAGCAACACAGGAGCCAATGTCAAGTGCTCAGGAGCCACATGTGGTGACTGGCTGCCAGGTTGGATGGCAGGGATGCAGGCTCCAAACTACTCAGAGGTACAAGGTTGTACCCTGTGTGACTCAAAATCAGTAAGTTGTTGGCAACTTTATATGGTATAGGCTTGTGGAAGAGAAAGAGGACTTCAGAGTGATCAGACTTTTTTTAGTCTCAAGCTATTGCCCTGGGTAGAGTGCCGTGGCATCATAGCTCACCACAACCCCCAACTCAGGTGCAAGCGATCCTCTTGGGTCAGTTTTTCTATTTTAGTAGAGACGGGGGTCTCGCTCCTGCTCAGGCTGGTCTCTAACTCATGAGCTCGAGCAATCCACCCGCCTCAGCCTCCCAGAATGCTAGGATTACAGGCGTGAGCCACCCTGCCCGGCCCCCAGACTTATTTTGTTTCTGGGTGAGGGGAGCCCAAGGTTACGGACACAAACTGGCTGACAGCCCAGGTGGGGTCAGAACCCAGGTTTCCTGATGCTCTTGAGATCTGTCTGTCAGCTCAGGGACTCTCCATGCGGCACTGTTTATGTTGGGGCGGGATCATTGTTTGTTGTGGGGTGCCTAGGGCATCTAAAGCAGTGTCCCTAGTCTCTACCCACAAGGTGCCAGCGGGGGGGGGGGGTGCCCTGGTCATCTAAAGCAGTGTCCCTGGTCTCTACCCACGAGGTGCCAGCAGGGGGGGTGCCCTGGGCATCTAAAGCAGTGTCCCTGGTCTCTACCCACGAGGTGCCAGTGGGGGGGGGTGTGGTGCCCTGGGCATCTAAAGCAGTGTCCCTGGTCTCTACCCACGAGGTGCCAGCGGGAGGGGTGCCCTGGGCATCTAAAGCAGCATCCCTGGTCTCTACCCACGAGGTGCCAGCAGCGCCCCCTAAACCCCGGGCACTGCTCAATGCGCCTTGATGAGGGGACACACCCCTGGCTGAGGACCACTGGTTTAACTGAAAATAGTCACTAGTTTTCATTCTTTTCCTTCATTTTCAATTAGCTGAGGATGGGGCTGCGACCCAGAGGTCCCTGGTGGCTGGGTCCCTCCCTCTGGGGAGATGGGACACCATGCGTGGAGGGCAGCAGCCTCGTCTACGGTAGAAAGATCCACATATGCTTTCTGGCCATTTTTCTTTTCAGCTCTACCAGCGTCTGGGTCTTTTTAGGCAAACAACCGGCCTCAGCTCTAGAGATAATTAAACCCATCTTTTCTCCCTCTCCCGCCCCATCCCCTAAACCCTTTGGTTCATTCAATTCACAATGATAACATTGTTCGAGCAGTGCTGCACACATGTTGACATTGAAGTGTTTAATCTTGCGGTACAGTCATTCCCGCTGCCCCCACCCCACCCCCAACATCTGTGCGGCCGCAGCACTCCTGCCGGGGAGACACCTGGAGATGCCTGGCCCGCCAGCGGTCTCTGGACACAGCCCCCTGCGTCTAACAAGGAGGCAGTGTCTCCAAAGACCCTCTCTGAGAGCTGGCGGGTGGGGCTCCAGGTGGTCTTGGTGGCAGTTGGCGCATTTGGTGGAAAGTTCGAGAGTTGAAGCGGCAGTTCAGGGGAGGGGAGACAATGCTGTTTGTGTGCCCTCCACCAGGAGGGGCCCTGCCCCCCCCTCCCGATTTAGGGGCTGGGGACGGGTGATGAGAAGAGGGGCTATTGCTCCAAAATCATCAAGCTCTCAGCTTCCCTCCCTTGGAGGCGATTGGCATTAGGCAGGAGCAGAATTTACAAACCAGGGAGGCCGGGCATCGGATGTGTCGCCTTTACCCTGAAGTCAGATGAATGCAGTGAGCACACAGGGTGTGCCAGGCTGCTCAGAGCCATGCTTCGTCCGTTCTCTCCACAGCTATGAGGCTGGTTTGGCTGCTGTGTGAGGAAGGGTTGGCATGGCTGGGTGATGAGGGCACTGGCCTTTGAGGACTCACATCAGTGGTGTGGCCACAGGCAAGTGACATTACCACTCTGAGCTCAGTGTCCTTGTCTGTGCATTGGGCATGATGTGTGTGCCTACCTCTGAGCAGGACTTTTATGACAGATGTGGTGGGGCCTCCAGGCCAACAGAAGGGTAGCTGTCCACCTCCTGGTGTCAGGATAGCCACTCAGGCACAACATCACGGAATAGGAAATGACAAGCATTGGTAGAGGTGTGGAGCAGGTGGAACCTTGTGTGCTGCTGGCGGGAATTTAAAATGGTGTGGGCATTGGGAAAACAGAGGGGGAGGTTCCTCACAGTATTGAACATAGAACTACCAGCAACTTGGCTTCTGGGAATATACCCCCAAAGAGTTGAAAGCAGGGTCTCCAAGAGATATTTGCATACCCTATATACATAGCAGCATTGTTCACATTAGCCCAAATGGAAGCTAGCCAGACTTCATCAAGGGGTGGATAGACAAAATTTGGTACAGCCACACGATATTATTCAGTCTTAAAAAGGGAAGGTCATGGGCGGCGCCTGTGGCTCAAGGGAGTAGGGCGCCAGCCCCATATGCCGGAGGTGGTGGGTTCAAACCCAGCCCTGGCCAAAACCTGCAAAAAAAAAAAAAAGGAAGGTCACTTTGATGAAGACTATAATGTGGATGAGTGAACCCTGAAGATATTTTGAGGTCAGACAATTAAGTTTGCAAACTCATCCTAGAGAAATGCTAATACATCATTGCTGAATATCACTTTGGTCACCTTTAAAGTACTGCCCTTGGGAAATGAGGCACTGACACCAGTGCCTAGTCCACCCTTCAAAGCAGTTTTGGAAACTTTTTGTGGAATGGGCATCAGAGCTGTCATCGTGTTACCCTTGATGTCCTGAACGTCATCAAAATGTCCCCCTTTTGATATATTTCCTTTATCTTTGGGTAAAGAAAAAATTCACTGAGGGCCAGAATAGGTGAGTAGGGAGAATGTTCCAATACAGTTATTTGATTACTGGCCAAAACCCCCCTCACATACAGTGCGGTGTAAGCTGGTGCATTGTCGTGATGCAAGAGCCATGAGTTGTTGGTGAAAAGTTCAGGTCATTTTTGTCTAACTTTTTCATGCAACCTTTTCTGCACTTCCAAATAGTAAACTTGGTTAACTGTTTGTCCACCTGGTACAAATTCATAATGAACAATCCCTCTGTTATCAAAAAAATTAGCAACATCGTTTTGACTCTTAGTTTGTGCTGACAGCCTTTTTGGTCATGGAGAATGGGCTGACTTCCATTGTGTACTTTGACACCTTGTTTCAGGTTCTTGGTACATCCATGTTTCATTACCAGTGATAACATACCCAGAACATTGTCTCGCCTCTGCAAAAGGTCTTGGCAAATGTCACCTGTCCTTTGCTTTTGTTCATTGGTGTGAGCTCCTTTGGGACCATTTTTGCACATACCTGCTTCATGCCAAGATTTTTACTTAAAAATTTCCTCACATTTCTCCATCAGTGTTTACTTGGTCTGCTGCGCTTTTCATAGTCAGCCAATGATTTCGACGCACAATTTGATGAATTTCTACCATGTTTTTATCAGTTCTCTTCGTTACTGGCCGCCCCGACATCTTTTCCTCAGTGATGCTTTCTCTCCCTTCAGAAAAATATTTAATCTGTTTGCATACTTCCATTTTCTTCACGGCATTATCCTTATAAACTTGGGCTAACATCTGTCAGGTTTAACAAGAAATTTAATGTTTGTTTGTTACTCTAAGCTTCAACATTCTTGTGATGGCACACAAAAACACGCCTCTCAGTAAGACACCAGCACACACCACAGCATGAACACAGCTGTGAGACACTGATGTACCAAGGTTATGAAACCTTCCCGAGTTGTCTGTGGGATGGAGCCAATGTAAGTAACATGGTGGAAAGTTCTTGAACTTAATTGTCAGGCCTCATAGGCTAAGTGAAACTAGTCAGTCACAGTGGGACAAATGCTGTGTGATTCCATTGCTATGTGGTAGTCAGAGTTACAGACACCCAAAGTGAAGTGGTGGATGCTAGGGGCCTGGGTAGGAGGATGGGACGTTTAATGGGGCAGAAAAATAAAAAGAGCTCTGGAGACGGATGCACAGTAACGTGAATCTACTGAGCTGGATGCTGAAAAGTGGTTAGGACAGTAAATGTCTTATTATGTGTATTTGGCCACAATAAAAAATAAAAATTAAATAAAAGTCAGCTGTTCTCTAACTTGGGGGTTATCAGCTGCTCTCCTATGGCAGGGCGGATGAGGGGGCCAAGAAAACTGTGGACTGTGCGCAGTGAGGTGTGAGGAGGTGCCGAGGTGTGTTCTGGGCAGACTGTATCGGCTTGAGACTCCAGGCATGTCCTGTTTCTCTGGGCTTGTGGCAGCTCCTCCCTCCTCCCAGGAGTTGTGTGAGCCGCTGTGGCCTCTCTGGGCGCAGCGCTGCGCGTGTTATTAAGAGAACATTTTCCCGTTAGTGTAAGTCTGGCATGTCTGTTCTGTTTTCCAGAACTCCCAGTTTATTGCATGCCTCTGGTGGCTTTTTCAAGCTCCTTAATCTTGCCATGTAAATCTTTGAATGAATGAAGAGCCATCATCAAATTTCACATCCCCGAAGCTGCAGGGCCATAAATCACCTTCCAGCAGCAGCCTTGGTAAGTCAGCGGCAGTGAGTTCTGGTGCGTGCCAGGACCTTCTTGACGAGTTGTAGCTCTGTAGCAAAGGAAAGAGCCAGGGTTGGTGTCAGAGTGAAATGGATCTGGGCTGGGGGACCCTGAGGAGTCCCAGGTCCATGAAAATCCAGCTCTAGCTTCTGAGGATGATGCAGACTCTTATTGGTTCCCTTCTTTTCCCGAGCCTCGGCCTCAGGGAGGGCCGCAGGGGTCCTTCCCAATCCCTAAAGGAAGCTGGAGAACTCTTTGGACACTAGTCTAAGCTCAGAGAAAACAGACTCCAAGTAAGAAGCACAGAATTCTAACGCTGGACTTGCGGTTTTTGCCTGGAAAGTATCCCTTTGCTCATAAAATATTTGTTCCTGTCTCATAGTTTTTAGCGGCATCTTTGGGGGCAGTGAGAGGACCACATAGTTTAGAAGGTTAACCAGACTTTTTCTGAAAACCATGAAGTTTTGGAAGGCGCTGCTGGGTGATTAACTTGTTTACTACCCATTTATCAACTCTTTCCAGCCCTGGCCTGGAGAGTGGCTTCAGGAGGAAATGAAGACGGCTCTGCCTGGGCTGACAGTTCCCCTTCCATGGATGCAAACGCATTTCTTAGGCAAATGATTACAGCCTTGGTCTTCAGTGTCTTTTTCTGCATGATTGTCCCCGGGAGAACTACTTTCTGCTCAGCTAGTGACAAAATCCAGTGACTGGCCTCCCTGTCTCCTTCATCTGAATCTGACCACCACTGGGTCATCTTGTCCTTCCTGTCCTCTGGTCCTGTCCTTCCTTTGGGCCAAGTCCCTCTTGTGGCCATGGTTCTAGCCCCCAGTGCTGCTCGAAGGCCATGCTTGTCTTTCCATTGTAGGTGCACTCCTCCTGAATAACTTTACCCAGAGACTCAATTCAACAGCTCCCAATTGAACATTGCTGCCAATGTTCCCGACTCCTCTCTTTTCAGCTACCCACTCAGACGTTCTGCAGGTCACCTCAAGTTTAACCTGTCTGCACTGCATGTGTTTTCCTCCCGTGCAGGCCCCCTGCTGTGCTGCTCCTCCTGTTTTTGTATCTGCAGATGACATTATTGCCTGCTAGGCAGTCCAGGCTCACCGTGGGAACTAGTCCTTTTGTAGTTGTCTCTCTTCAAATGGTTGTGCTTCTTGTTCATTCTACTTCTTCTGTAGTCCAGACCAGGGGTGGAAAATACAGTCATTTTCTATCTTAGGTCAGCCAGGATTGGTAGTGGCTGTCAGGTTGAAGAAGAGTGCTGTGATTGTTTAGTGATGCCTGCTTTGGCTGCAGGAATGGAGGGAGGGGGGCACGTGGATTGGATATGCATTATCCCTGACCCAGTCCCTCCTCTGCTCTCTGTCCCTATAATCTACTTTCCACAGGATTACCAGACCTCTATCTACAATAGATCTGATCAAAGTATTATCCCGCATAATGAGGACCAGGCCAATTATGGTCAATGGGGTCGGCGGTAACTGACCCCTTAGCCTGGCATTCAAGAATCTTCCCAATGAAAAACTCGTTTGCTTTTTTCTTGTTATTCTCAACAAAATTCTTACCTAAATTTGCCAACATAGTTGTTGTATGATCTTAGGCTTTCCATCATGCTGTTCCTTCTGTCTGCAGTGCCCTTCTCTGACCTCAGGCTGGCGAACCTCCATTCTTCCTAAGAGTTGTTGGACACCCTGCCCTGAGGGACTCCCACCTGCAGAGCTCCCTCCCCCTTCCTCATTCCTAAACACACCACTGGGATTTACTGAAATAAACGAAAGTAAACCATCCCTTTAGGGACTGTACCTGGTTTGGCTCCATACCCTGTGTCTCCAAGTTCTTGACGTGGAAATGGATACAGAACTAAAGCCAAGCTTGGACAAACCTGCTGACCCAGAAATCCTACCTGAAGGCCTTTACCCAATAGAGTGTGTTTACATGAAGGCCTGTGCAGCAGTGTTCACTGTAGCGCAATCTGTAATGGCTCCAAACTGGGAACTACTCAAATGCCCACCAAAAAATAAGTTTTGGCATGTTCATACAATGGGGTTCTTCCTGGACGGCAGTGGCCATGAATGGATTACCACTACCTGCAACAGCAGGGTAAGATCAAGCAAGGGAAGGGGTCACAGAGGGAACACTTTTGTGATGCCACAGTCAAGTGCTATGGGGACAAAGGGAGTCTGCAGGTGTTGGGATGGGAAGGAAGGGGCCCTACAGTGATGTCTTTGGTGCCGGTAGCAATGTGTTAAGTCCTGGTCTGGGTGTGCTCTCTGTGGAAATTCATCATGCTGCATGTGCACTTACCTGTGTGCTGTCCTGGATGTGTCAATAAGATGGTTTACTTAACGACTGGAAGGAAACTGCACAAAGAGTCATATATTCAATCCAACAGCTTTTTGAAGTCCTACTAAGTGTCAGGCTGTGCCGTGCATGGGATACAGAGTGAAGCTGGTCATTGTCCCTGCTCCGGCAGAGCTCCGTAAAGGGAGAGCATCTTGTACTTGGAAATGATCCAGGTCTGAAGAAGGCAGTTTTGGTGGCACGTGGTCACCTGGAGATAACTATTAGTACAATTACCTGGGTGTGTTTGCTGCCCATCCGTGTCTAGGTGTGTACGTTAATAGTGGGGCTTACATTTGTTTTGCTTAGAACTGCCCTGGTACCAGCCCAGCTCTAATTAGCTTAAAGGGGACTTTGAAGGATCTCAGAGTAACTGCCAAATTGGGAGAGTAGAAACCCTAAACTTCGGGAAGGGTGGGGACTGCCAGACCGGGGTCAGGACAGCCAGGCTTCCCTCCTGGCTTCCCCCCTCAGCCCTCCTGCCTGGAAGCTGCTTTCTCATGGACCAGCTTTCTCTGCAGGGCAGGGTAAGTGCATATCCAGAGGACCAGCCTGCATCCTTGGCATTGAAGGCAGAGAAAACAAACAGGGCCTCTTTCCCACCAGGTTCTAATAAAAAATAAAAGAAACTCCATGGTTGGCCAAGCTTGTTCCCTCCCATCTCTTGACTCCAGGAGAAGGGGGATCGAGGAACAAGGTGGCAGCACCCTCGGAACCCCATGGGCTGGCTAAGAAAACACCAGCTCCTCAAGGGGCATCCCGGTAGCCATGCCCAGCACAAAGCCATCCTCTGGGCAGCGGGAGAAATACTGTATCTTCTTTACCCATCTTCTCACATTTGTAAGACTTCGTCATTCCATTTACTTTTGTGTGTGATCAGGTACACACATAAGCACCCTTGTTCAGAGGACTCTAACCTAGCAAGGAGTTTGCTGGAACATTTCTTATAATGGTAAGTGAGAGGACGAAGCCCATATGCTGAGTGGAGGCAGGACGCTCCTGGGTGCTGCTGGTGTCCCGGCATGATTTCCACTGGGGTTGAGGTCTTCCTGGTGGGGCAGAGGGTCATGACAGGGGCACCCACGCAGGCAGCCTCTTGTTCCTGCCTCTAACTCTTCAGTGACTCCTTCCAGCCCAGAATTTACCCCCCCACCCCAGTTTGGGGGTTGTTATTTCAGGCTTGTACAAAGGAAGGACACTGGAATCGGCTGTGGGGATGGTCATGGGGCTGTCAGGATGGATAGTGTTTTCCGGAATCCATTTTCTTTGGACTTATCTCTTGGTCACGGGGATTTGGGCCCTTTTTTATCTTTTGAAGATGAAAGTCCTGGGTTAAAGCCTGTGAGCTCTCTTGGCCCATGGGGTGCTGGAATGTAACTGGCACAGGGAGAAAAGGCTGAAATCCCAGCCTCTGGTTTCCTTAGAAAGCTCTTCTTTTTCCTTTCTTTTTCTTTTTTTTTTTTTTAAGACAGTGTCTCACTCTTTGCCCTGGGTAGAGTGCTGTGGCATCATAGCTCACAGCAACTCAGACTTTTGGACTCAAGTAATCCATTTGCCTCAGCCTCCCGAGTAGCTGGGACTACAGGCACCCACCATGACACCTGTTAGATTTTCTATTTCTAGTAGAGATGGGGTCGCCGAGGTCTTGCTTAGACTGGTCTTGAACTCCTGAGCTCAAGCCATCCACCTGACCTGCCTCAGCCTCCCAGAGTGCTGGGATGCCAGGCATGAACCATCGTGCCAGCCCTTAGGGAGCTTTTCTCCATGGGCACAGGGAAATGCCAATTCTAGACAGTTTAAAATGCAAGTCCTGGGCAATCAGGGTAACCCACTATGGTAGGTTAAGAAGAAAGTAGCATTTCTCCCTGAAAGTACGCGCGAGCTTCTGCCTACTTTAGTGGTTACGATCAAATCGTCTTGATACCTGAGCTGAAATGATGCAGGTGCCACACTTTGGTTCCCTTACAAAAGGGAAACTTGGGGAAGATGAGATTTGCAATTTGTTTTGAACTTTGAATGATCGAGGCCTGTGTGTACGTGTGTGAGCTCCATGACTATTCTTTGATAATTCATACATAATTAATTTTGGAACATGTGACAATGTGGGTTTCAGAAAGAACAGAATGACATCATGCTTCGTGTCTTTAATTGTCTTGAAATAATTAAGGAAGGATGTCCACCCCAAAGAGCCTACAAATGTTTGCAAGAATGTGGCCGGTCACTTTGTTCCTGTATCCTTGGTATCTTCACTGCCTTAACAGTTAAGATACAGTTTATCTCCTGCATTGGGAAAGGTTACACAGCACTTTGTGTTTCTCCGCTGGGTGTGACTTGAATGATTGTGTTTATGTCAGGCTTATGCAAACATATCTTTATGGTTGGGTCTACTGCAGTTTTCTTTTTTGGCAAATAAAGTGATCATAACTGAACAATGTCAATGCTCACGTGCACTCATTGCTGCTCCTACACTGATTGTCACCCTCCCAGCTCATCATTTAGAGATCCTGTGACACTTGCAAACACACATGGCTTACTGTTGCCAGGTGCTGATACAAGTGTTGACTCCTGTGTGATTCTAACACCTCCATGATAAAGGACCATTATTACCACACCAGAGCAGGAAGGGGCACATAGGGACAAAGTAATTCGGGCAACATCACACGGCTGCCAAGTGACACAGCTGAGATTCAGGTGTAGGCCCCTTGGCTCCAGAGAGTGTTAAGGTCAGGAGTATGGGCTTCCGAGTTCAGCCACTCACTTGATTTGTGACCTCAGATAAGTTATCTGACCTCCCTGGGCCTCAGTTTTCTCATCTGTGGAATGGGGATCAGTTCTGCCTCACCAGCTTCTGTTGGTGTCGCTGGTCATGGGGTAAGCACTCAGTAAATGTGCCTTTTGCCTGTTTGGGTTCCCCAGCCACCCTCACTTGTGACCAGGAGCTCCCAGGGCAGTTCTCTGCTCGGTTGATCTGTGTTTCTACCAGGGGCTGCTCTGAAGGTGCAGCCCACCCTAACATCAGGAGCAGGGGAGCTGAGCTTTACCGGGGACTTGCTGTACTGGGGGCGGCAGCTTCATGCTTGGAGCGTGATTGCTGGAGCAGCCCCAGCAGTGGAAGCATCACACACTCCAGGGCTCTTCCCAGCCTCCGAAGGTTTGGTCGTGCTGGGGAGGAGAAGGGAAGAGGGTTGGAATGAGACTTTATCCAAGCTTCATCCTTCCTGGTCTCCTGGGGAGAAAAGCACTTGAGGAGTCTGTGAGCGTCCCCAGACTGTGCCAGCTCCTGCATAGGGCAGGCCTGGCCTTTTCCTCTCTCCTTCTGGTGTGTTCTTAAAACTCTTCAGCTGTAGCACTCTGGGGGAATGGCATGGCCGCACACTCTGCTTGTTCACCAACACTGAATAAACACAATTCCACTTTTTTCTTTTTTTTTGAGATAGAGTTTCTCTTTCTTGCCCCTGTTAGAGTGCTATGTTGTCACAGCTCACAGCAACCTCAGATTCCTGGGCTCAAGGGTTTCTCTTGCCACTGCCTCCCAAGTAGCTGGGACTACAGGCGCTTGCCACAATGCCTAGCTATTTTTAGAGACAGGATCTCACTCTTGCTCAGGCTGGTCTTGAACCTGTGAACTCAGCCAGTCCACCCACCTCAGCCTCCCAGAGTGCTTGGATTACAAGCGTGAGCCAACACACCCGGCCCACAATTCCACTTTTAGGTATGTGTCCCCATGTTCAGTGGAGTGCACACCTAGAATGTTCAGAGGAGCCCTGATTTGGAAACTACCCAAATGTCCATGGACTGCAGAATGGCTAAGTGAATCGTAGCCTAATAAAACCATGGTGTCTCATACGACAGCGAGGATTAGTGGACATTCACAGTGACATGGGTGGATCATACGAGCATCATTAAATGAAAGAAGCCAGGGACAAAAGAACACGTACTGTATCACACCCTACATAGAATGTTCCAAAACAGCCAAAATTAACCCTGGCTTGAGCAGTCGGGGAAGGGGAGGGGATTAGTGATGTTCTGTTTCTTGATACGAGACGAAGTTCCCCTGAATGGGTCCCCTTTGTGACAGTTTGCTGAGCTGTGCACGCAGGCTCAGGGTACACGCTACGTGTATGTACTAGTGTAATTAAAAAGTTCTAACAGGCTCAGCACCTATAACTCAGTGAGTAGAGTGCCAGCCACATACACTGGAGCTGGTGGGTTCGAGCTGTGACATAACAGCACTCTACAGAGGGTCACCTAGTGAGACTCTGTCTCAAAAAAAAAATAGTTCTAACAAACCAGCAGAGGAGCTCTCCCTGCCGAGCTGTGGACATGGCCAAGGGACCTGGCTTTGAGTCTCGGCTCTCTGGCCTACCCTGGCAGACCACGGGGCACCTTGGATCTCAGGTACACACCTCCCACCTCCTGGGGCTACTCTAACATCACTGCCGTGTGAAGGAGAAGGGCTGAGGCCTTTTGCCTGGTTATGTCCTATAGTTATTTTTGAAAGTCCCCAGGGCTTTGCCATTCACCTCTTTTACAACTTGTAGTCTGAGGCTGTGCTTCTAAGGCCTCCCTATTCATTATGAATATCTGTAGGTGCTTTAACAAGTAGAGACTTCCAGATTCCTCCTGAAAGACACGATGCCCTTGGTTTGGGGTGGGGTAGGAACAGCCAGATGCTGGATCCCAGTGTTTGCTTCCCTTCCCAGCTCTAAGCTCAGTAGCCTCACTTTGGTAGCTTGACATCTGCCAACATGGCGGCATTTACACCATGGACATTGGCAAATACTTCAGATCAGCTCCTACAGAGCCAGTTATGAAATGTCTATCAGCCACCACTGGGTATCAGTAATTTTTAAGAGCTTCCCTGATGACTTTCACGTGTACCCAGGTCCTAGACTACTGGCCCCGAGGCATCCTATGATATTCATAGTAAGATTTATGCTTGCTGACAGTAGCTAATAGTTATTTAGCCCTGACAGATGCTTAACTATTTATATAAGTTAGGTCACTCTGCCCTGACAACAACCCATGAAAGGGGATCATTATCCCCAGTTTTTAGATGAAGAAATTAAGGTCCAGATAGGTTGCCTGGCACCTTGCCCAGGGCCACACAGCTGGCTAGTGGCTGAGGCTGGATTCCAGCGCAGGTGAGTCTGGCCAGGACCTCTTGGACAGCTGCTGTGGGCAGTGCCCCCCGCTTTCCCAGTAGGTTGGTTGCAGGGTCGTGCTCTTGTTGAAGATGACCATGGGCCTGAGCCTGTGGCCCTCCTATGTGCAGGGTCACTGTGGGATGGGCCCTTGTCAGCAAGGGTCGCTGGCAGCGGGTAAGCCTTCATCGAGCTTAGGAAGATGCTTGGGCTCTGCGGCGGGAGAGTGAAAAGCAGACGCTAACGGGCTGTGGTGCTGGTGTGTGTTTTCTTCCCCTTCCAGTGGAACACGACCGAGAATTCTTCCACCCGCGCTACCACCATCGGGAGTTCCGGTTTGATCTTTCCAAGATCCCAGAAGGGGAAGCTGTGACGGCAGCAGAATTCCGGATCTACAAGGACTA
Source organism: Galagoides demidoff (assembly GCA_963574575.1). Taxonomy (NCBI): domain Eukaryota; kingdom Metazoa; phylum Chordata; class Mammalia; order Primates; family Galagidae; genus Galagoides; species Galagoides demidoff. Next base: position 20,387 of record CAUYQV010062931.1, read on the forward strand.
CATCCGGGAACGCTTCGATAACGAGACGTTCCGGATCAGCGTCTACCAGGTGCTCCAGGAGCACTTGAGCAGGTGGGCGCCGGGCTGTGCCGGGGAGGGACGATGGCTGGAGGGCCGGCCAGATTGGCTTCAGTCCTGGAACACCAACCACGCTCCAAGCCCTGTTACAAGGAGGTGTATGGTGTGTATCTCTATTTCTTAAAACTGTTAGCATCAGTGACTTCAGGTAGGAATAGCAGCAGGCCGGGAAGCGCCGGGGAATGTGTCTCCCTGTGGGTATTTCTGGGCGGTCTGGATCTGGCACAGAAGAGAAGGAGAAGAGGAGGAAACATCACTGAAACCCAGGACAAGAGGTCAGGCAAAAAATCAAAGTGGTCATTCACCTTAAAGCATTAGGGGGAAAAAAATCCCAAATCAAAAACAAATAGGGAACTCCTAGCCTTCTAAGAATCCAGGTCAGGAACCAAAAGTTTGTGCTGAAAGACTTTAATTTCTTGAGGCCTTTTAATGTCCAGGTCTTGTAGAGGTAAGCAGGAGAAGAGAAGGTCTGGGCCATCTAACAAGTACACACTTCAGTCCCGGGTTGCTGGACTCCTCTGGCTTCTGTGGCCTCCCTGCCCAGATGCCTTGGTGTGGGAGATAGAGGAAGAAGGGCGGTGTGGGTCTGTCCCTCTGACGGTCAGTCCCAGCATTTTCAGTGAGACCCTGGACTGGTTACTGCAGACAGGGGCAGAGGAACCTTCACCGCCATGTTTGCCAAGCACTGCTATTTGGGGGTCATCTTAAATACCGAGAAAAGAAAACTTTTCTAGACCATTTAAGGTGTTTTGCATTGGTTATCTCACTTCATATTCACAAGAGCCTTCTGACATGGGTGACTGCAAAATCGGGGAGAATAGAAGTGGCCCAAAGCCGGAGGGTGAGGCCACCCAGAGAGGAAATGGCCACATTAGGGCTGGAGCCCATGTTTGGGAAGCAGGAGCCTGTGCTAACGTAAAACAGTTGTTTCAAAATTTGTTTTTGAATAGGGAAGACTGATTCTTGGTGTAAGATTAAAAAGAAAGAAAAATAACTACGGTGAAAATTAAGGCTGCTTTCTACCTGAGTCCCAGGTCCCATCCCTGAGGCAGCTCCTGTCCCACTTTCTTTCTTTCTTTCTTTTTTTTTTTGTAGTTTTTGGCTGGGGCTGGGTTGGAACCCACCACCTCCAGCATATGGGGCTGGTACCCTACTCCTTGAGCCACAGGCGCCTCCCTCTTTTTCTTTTTAGAGACAGAGTCTCACTTTATCGCCCTTGGTAGAGTGCCGTGGCATCACAGCCTCAACCTCCGATTCTTGGGCTTAAGCGATTCTCTTGCTTCAGCCTCCCAAATAGCTGGGACTACAGGCACCGGCCACAACACTCGGCTATTTTTTGTTTCAGTTTGGCCAGAGCTGGGTTTGAACCCTCCACCCTCGGTCTGTGGGGCCAGTGCCCTACCCACTGAGCCACAGGTACCACCCAAGTCCCAGTTTCTTGAGTCTCTTCAAGTACACGTGTGTGTTTCTGCACTTCCACAGACAGAGTCCGCCATATGCTCACACTTGGCCTGGCTTCCTTGTTGGTTCACACGGAGTGTCCTTGTCCTTGGAACCTTCACCACAAAACAGGAGATATTCCCCTAGTTCCCTGTGTGAGTGCAGTGGTCCCTCCTGTATGCACCTGTGCACGTCTGTCAGTGGGATAGGTGCTGGGGGTACACCGTTGGAGACCCTGGTGCATGTTCCCGAGCAGCCCTGCTTGGAGCCGGGGTTAGTTTCTACACCCGGCAGGCAGGGAAGATGGTCATGACTAGGCCTGTACTTCTTTCCTGCCAAGGGATGGTGTCGAGGTGGGGCCAACAGCCTTGGCGGTCAATTCTAAATCTTACTTCTCAGGTGTCCCAGTGGACCCTGGGGGGCTGTGCCCTGGGCCCCAGGCCTAACTACAGGAAGAGAGGTGGTGCCCATTCTCATACGCATGTTTACTTTGGCCAGTCCCCCAAGGCTTTGAATAAGACCATGTCTCTGAGTTTTCTCATGAAGGATGATTAATGGGGCGAGTCAAGTACCTGATGGGCCCACTCGTGCAGAGCCCCAGCCCGGCTCAGGCCCCTGGTCTCCTGGCAGGCTCCCTGCCCTGCCCCAGAAAGCTCTACCGTAGTTTAACTTCAGGAATGTGGCGGCCCTGGGTGGGTTTGGCTGAACAGGGCTGGAAGGGTCAGCTGGGGTCACCGATGCACCTGTTCTGAGCTCTCGGGCAGGAACGTGTTCCCCTTTCAGAGTGGCTGGTGCCGGTGCTCACTGGGTCTGCCCTCCTGTGTGCACCTGCCTGGCTCCCCACGTGTGAAAGACTCTGGAGGCTCAGTGACTGGCAGGCTGGGGTACTGAGAGACCTGTGAGCTCAGCCATCGCCTGTGTAACTATTACTGGCTGCTGCCAACGCGGGCCCTGCCCTCAGAACTGAGTCCGTGGGAGCAAACGAGCCGGTGTCACAACAGCAGGAATCATGAATGAGAGTTTTGGCTGAGGGGCGTATGAGGGACCTAGAGCTGTTGTAACAACCACACAAACCGTGTGTCTTAAAACAACAGAAGGTTACTCTCCCAGAGTCCCTGGAGGTCAGAAGTCCAGAATCCAGGTGACCGCAGGGTGGTGAAGCCTGTAGGGGAGGACCTCCCTCACCTCTGGCCGTGGGTTGCTGGTGTTCCCTGGCCTACAGCCGCATCAGTCCAGCCTCTGCCTCCCGCATTTCTGGCCCCCTCTGTCTTCACATGGTGTTTCCCTGTGTGTCTCTTTCTTCTTCATGTCTTGGACCAGGGCCCAACCTACTCTGGCATAATCTCATTTCGGCTCATTACATCTGCAAAGATCCTATTTCCAAATAAGGCTGCGGTGATGGTTACCAAGGGTTAGGACTTGGATATGTCTTTTAGGGGCTACATCCATCTAGAGCAAGAAGATGGGCAGGGAACAAGAGGGGCGGTAGATAGACAAGCTGATCACTGTGAGTGGTCAGGTAGGATGACATGTGATGGGCAGACATTAGAGGGGAGGGTCTTGCTGACTGATGGCCTCGATGAATTGGGAATGATTGAATGACAAAGTGGACCTGGCAACAGGGGGCAGGGGGGAGAGCGTCTCAGGGAAACTGCCAGGGCTCCAGCGCTAGGGTGGGGTATAGGGTTGTAGGGAGGATGGAAGGCAGGCCAGGGTGGGGTAAGCAGGTCACTCCTTTCTTAGGACAAAACAGTAGTCTTAATGTAGAACAGTTGTGTCCTACCATGGCCTGTGGATGACTGTGAATGCAGCCCAACACAAAATCATAGACTCACTTAAAACATCAGGAGATTTGTATTGTGACATTTTTTGGTGGAACTCGATTGTATGGTTCTTGAGCATGTAGACGACAATGTCATGTAAAATAAGCGTGCGGTATTTGTACACATATGTGGCTTCAGTTTTACGGAGGTGCTCAGCTTCCTGTGCGTTATCTTCCAAGTTCAATGGTCGAACTAACACTGTCAGTCGTTCCATGTGCTCGTGGTGACTTGGCGAGGCAGTGACTATCAATAATGTTTCAACCTACCATAGCCACATGAGGTGTTTAATGTTATTTAAGAGTCAAGGGAGTTCTTATTTGAAGATGAAGGTAATTCCACACCTCTGCGGTGCCTCTCACGTTGCCCGCCATACTTCACAATCAGCCCTTTGCCTCATCCTGTATCAGTAGCTGAGATGTGGAAGGGCCCAAACTGTGCCTTCTCTTTTCCTGTCAGTTAATTCTTAGAACAAAGGTAAATACAGTCCCTTATGTATTATTATTATTTTTTAATTCCAGCATTGCTTCTACAATGTCTCAAAAGAAAACACAAACCCCCCCCAAAAGAAAAATGATAGACAAAAGAAAATTGTTCAGAGAAAAGTGGACAGAGGCAGCACTTTTTTTGTCAAGGCAGAGAGTAAGACGCTCTGTGTAATTTGTAGGGACTTTGTGCAAGTTTTCAAAGACTATAATCTGAAAAGACATTATATGCAAAAACATGGTGCCCAATTCAATGCACGTGAAGGATCGCATCATGAGGAGAAAAGAGCAGAACTGAGAAAAGTCTGTCTTCTCAACAACAGTTTGTTTTTAAAAACTTTTAAAAGCTAAAATTTATAAGGATTCCCTTGTAAAAGCTAGCTATCTGGTAGCATATTTAATAGCAAAAAAAATCAAAACCATTTACTGATGGTGAGTTTTAAGCAATGTATATGGAAAGTGTGGTAGATATAATTTGCCTTGAAGAAAGGAAGGCTATTTCTAAAATCAGTCTGTCTCACTGGGTGACAGCCAGGTGAAATGTGGAAAAGCGATAAAAAGAAGTTTGGGGAGTACAGCTGCTAACTTAAAATTGTATGCTTTGCTGAAAAGCTTCTGCCTAGCTGAGAACACAACAAGTGACGCTAGCAGACAACCTTCAGAATGGGAAAAGATACCGGCATGTTATGAATCTGATAAAGGGTTCATAACTAGAATCTGTAGAAAACTCAAGTTAATCAACAAAAGAAGAGCAAACAGTCTCATCTATCACGGGTCAGAGACATGAACAGAACCTTCTCTGAGGAAGACAGATGAGCGGCTAACAAACCTAAAAAATGTTATTGTCCCCGATCATCAGAGAAATGCAAATTAAAACCACCTTGACATATCGCCTAACCCCGGTGAGAATAGCCCACATCAAAAAGTTGAAAAGCTGCAGAAGCTGGCGTGGAGGCGGAAAGAAGGGAACACTTTTACGCTGTTGGTGGGATCGCAAACTAAAGCAGCCTCTTTGGAAAGAAGTATGGAGAATCTTTAAAGAACTTAAAATAGGACTTTCATTTGATCCCACAACCCCGTTACTAGGCATCTACCCAGAAGAAAAAAACATCGTTTTATTGTAAGGATATTTCTACTAGATTATTTATCACACCTCAGTAACAATCACCAAGATGGTAAACGCCCTAAATGCCCATCAACCCAGGACTGGATTAATAAACTGTGGTGTATGTATTCTGGAGACTACTATTTAGCCATAAAAAAGATGGGGACTTTACATCTTTTGTATTAACCTGGATGGAGTTGAAACACATTCCCCTTAGTGAAGTATCACAAGAGTGGAAAACCAAATATCCGATATTCTCAATACTCACATGAAGCCAGCAGACGATCTAATACATGGTCACACAAGAGGAAAGTTCAATTCAAGTTGAGGGGAGAGAAAAGGAGGGAGGGGAATTGGTGTGCTTCTACTAAGAATGAAAACAAGTAAACTTGAAATTTTATGCTTGGAGGTGGATGACAGCACTGATGCTACAAATACAGCTCAACTTGCCTCTTTTGTTAGTTATTGATGGTGAGTATAATGTCATTGAGGAAATGGCTCTGTTAGTGCCATTAAAAGACACAACTAAATCAGGAGTTTTATACAGAGCAGTGGAAAATAAGCGAAAGTGATTTTTTTGTGCATTGTCGACATAACTGTTATAATTTTATGGAGCCTCTCATAAAAGAAATAGAAGACAATGCAATTGCTGCCCCAAACTCATGTTTGATGCACGTATATCAAAAAAGATATGCACAAAAGCTTTGAAACAGGCAACATCGTGCAAATCCTCATTAAGACTGTGAATCGCATAAGGGACAAGGGATTGAATCGTTGCCAATTCCAGGAATTTTTTAAAAGCATTGATGCTGACTGTGTCGACATCATTAACTTTTCGGAAGTGAGATGGCTGAGTCGAGGCCAAATGCTGAAAAGATTTTACGATGTATGACATGCTATCACATCCTTCGTGGTATCAAAAACCAAATATGTGCCAGAACGTGGTGACAAAAACTGGCTTAGAGATTTAGCGGGACTATGAGATGAAACATAGACGTGTCTCTAAGGAGAAAACCAATTTATCAATACAATGTTTCAAACCCTAACAGCATTCCAAACAAAACTATGGAAGCTCAAATTAAGGCAAACCATTTTAAACGTTTTGAAACGTGGGTTAAACATAGTCCTGAGAACAGCAGAAAATATGCACCCTAGCTTTTCAATTTGATACAAGAATTTGATGTCTAATTTCAAGATTTCTGGGAAAATAATATTTTGGTGCATTTGCAACTCCGTTTTCAGTTGACATAAATAACGTTACCTGCCAATTTTCAAATGGAATGCATAGAGCTGTAGTCTGACATCCAGCTGAAAGAAAAATGTGAGCATGTCTCTTGACTGGGCTTTGCTAGGTCCTGTCTTTCCAGAGTTGAATACCCCTCACTTCACAATCACGCCTTTTTCATGCCATCACTTTTTGGTAGCGCCTGCATTTGTGAGCAACCATTTTCAAGAGTGAAGCACATGAAGAGTAAAATTAGAACCAGAATTCTGATGAGCACGTTGAGAACTCACTGAGAATTGCAGCTGCTTCCATCAAACCAGATGTTGATGCATTAGTTTCTCAAAGACAATGTCAAATTCCCGCTAGTTTTATGCGACCTACTTTTATTTTTATAATAAAAAATATCAAAAAGCTGAAGACATTTTATTACTTAGATATGTACATTTTCTATATTAGTGATCGCAAGCTGAGGACCTTTTCGATAGTTTCTTGGTTTTTTGTTTGTTTGTGATAAGAGTGTCGTCCTCAGTAGAGTGCCAGGGCGTCACAGCTCACAGCAACCTCACACTTTCTGTTGCCTCAGCCTCCCAAGTAGCTGGGACAACAGGCACCCGCCACAACACCTGACTATTTTTGCTGTTGTTGTCATTGTCATTTAGCAGGCCTGGGCCAGGTTTGAACCCGCCAGCCCCCATGTATGTGGCCGGTGCCCTAACCACTGAGCTACGGACACCAAGCCAGTGTTTGTAACAGTTTTAAAAGACTCTCTGAACAGGCTGCTGCATAATTGGGATTATTACGTGAGAATTTTTTTGCTTATCTGTGGTGGCAGATATCAGAAAAAATATGCACAGACTTTATTTATTTTTGCTTTTGTTCATCAGCTTTTGTTCGTGTTTGTGGACTTAATGTATGGCCCAGGACAACTCTTCCAAATGTTGGACCCCTCTGGGTAGAGGCTTTTGTCTGGGTTCCCAACTGGCTCCAGCAGCTCCTCAGCTTTCTGCTGTGTCATCCTGCGGAACTGTGGGCACTTGGTCCTGTCACCATGTGGGGCACATACTGAGCTGTGTGTTTGGAAGAGGGTGGTGTTACAGGCATCCTCAGCTCCCTGGCAGGTCACTTACGGGAAGCAACTTGGGCTTGGGGTGCCCGTTCTAGTGCTGGGGTCCTGCTCCTGATCCCCTCTGGCTTGCTAGGAGAGTAAGTTCCTGCTCAGCAAATATTTGAGCACCTGCTGTGTGCTGTGCATGGGGCCATTAATGCCCTCTGGGAGCTCGCTGGGAGCAGAGGCCATGGTGTGGCAGGTGGAGAGCATTAATTAAATAGGGAAGACAGGCAGCAGGAGGGGAGGAAACGGCTGCTCTCTTTAGATTTCCAGTTTTTCTTTCTGTGCTTGAAAGAGGAAGCCCCCATTCTTCAAAAGTCAAAAGGGTAATGTTTAAAAAATACATCATTTTTCTCCTGGGCTGGTTGTTTTGTTTTTGAATCTAGAACCAAGACGATATTGTATAATTCCCCAGCTGGGAAAAACCAGCTCTTAAAAGGATAGATTGAAATCCTATCACCAGGTTATAGCGAGGCCCTAGGAAAGCATAACCCCTCGGAGCCTCAGTTTCTTCTATAAAATGGGGATAATAATTGGATCTCCCCTGCCCCCAGGTTGTGGTGAGGATACAGGGAGGTAAACATGCTTAGAACAGTGTCTGGTACACAGTAAGCGCTCTGTAAATGTCCTCTGATGTTAGTATCATCATCATGGCAGAAGTGGAGAGACCATCTTGGGAGAGGGGAGAGCTCTGCCTTGTGGCTGATGGCCACCTTCCCGGGTACTTTGCTAGTGCTGGGGTCCTGCTCCTGGTCCCCTCTGGTGCTAAGCCACTTCATTCTGTAGCCTCTGGTGGGGACCCAGGCTGGAGATCGGAATGCTCTTTGAAGCCTGTTGGGGAGGGGATGAGACCTCCTTTGTGTGTCCTCAGAGCAGGAGCCGTGCCCCTCCTCCACGGAAGGGCTCCCCTAGCCTGAGCCCAGAGGAGCCCGCTCTGTCCCTGCCCCTGCTGTGCAGCGTCCCTGCTCTGAGGGACCCATGGCCTCCCCACTGCTGGCTGCCCAGCTGTGCAGGGCTGGGACATCTGGCTCTCTGGCGAGCTCTACCCGAGCTCCAGGAAAGCCCTGGGGGTGCCGGGGATTAGCCGGCTTTGGGTCGGCCTCAGCCTCTCTCCCCTGTGGGAGTCACTTTCCACCGAGCCCTCTTGATCTCTCGGAATCCAGATTAAATTCCGATAATGAGCTGGGCTGGAGGCCTTCCATGGCCCTCCAGCCCTGCCTGAAGCGCGGCCCCAGACAGCTGGAAGGACATGCTGGAGCCGCCCTTGGCGGGCTGTGGAGCAAGTGGGGCTAAGAGACAGGTTTGTGGGTGGTGGCCCTGGCTCCAGATGCCTTGCTGGGAGCATGGGGGTGGCTGAAGGACCGGAGCCCCATCCTCATCTTCTGTATCCCGTGCCTGAGGCAAGCCCAGCTGGGCCAGGCTTCTGGAGTTGCACCGGCTCCAGCTGCAGGTGCAGGCATTTGGGGTGCATCACGCTAGTAACCTGTTCCATTCATGAAGCTGGGACCCGGCTCTTCCACTCTAGCCTTCCCCCTGCTATCCCTTCATGCCGCGTGTCTGAGGCTTGTCCCCCACCACAGTGTCACTGCATCTGGAGGGGATGAGACCTGGCTGTGCTCTGAGAAGCCCTGGGAGGCCGAGGCCAGCCAGAGCAGCAGAATCAGCTCCAAAGGAGTCAGCCGCCACCAAGGTCGAGATGATGTCGACAGCTGGATGAAAAATGTCCCTGGGTCTATCTCAGGGACTTTGGCTGCCAGGAGGGTGACCTCAGAGTGGTCTCCAGGGCCAAGCTTTGGATCAGCCACAGCCTGAGTCACTCAGAGGAAGAGGGAGCTCTCCCCACCACGTGGGCACCTTGGCAGAGGAGGCTGAGGCTTGGCTCCCTGACTCCCAAAAGCTCCCAGCAGGGGATTTTGGGTGAGGGTGTCTGTAACCACAGCCTGGTCAGTGGCCCTCCCCCACTGAGGAGGTGTTGACGGTCCCTCCCTAGCCAGTGCCCCCAGCCCTCCAGGGCCTATGGCTCCTCCCCCTCCTTTTTTTTTTGAGGCAGAGTCTCACTCTGTCGCCCTGGTATAGTGCAGTGGTGTCAGCCTAGCTAACAGTAACCTCAGCCCAAGAGACTGAGCCTCCCGAGTAGCTAGGACTACAGGCACCCTCCACAATGCTTGGCTAGTTTTTCTGTTTTTAGTAGAGATTGTGTGTCATTCTTGTTAGGCTGGTCTCGAACTCCTGAGCTCAAGTGATCCACCAGCTTTCATCCTCCCAGAGGGCTGGGATTATAGGCATGAGCCACTCACCCAGCCATAGGCTCCTGCCTTCACCTCGGGTTAAGGACCTTTCCTGCAGGGCATACTGACCCAGCCTGCTGCCTTTGTAGCAGCTCAGCTCAACTCTCCTCCAGCCCCATTCCCTGAGGCTCAGGTCAAAATGCAGATTTGATGCAGTGTCTGGGTAGGAGGTCCTAGGTTCTTGCATTTCTGATGAGTTCTGGGGGTGCGCCCTGGTGCTTTTGGTTCACAGACTTGAGCAGGTACACAGGGCTAGGTGTGGAAGAAGGAAGCCTGGGAGCCGTCCCTACACCCCAGGGTTGCTTCAGGATGTCAGGTCATGGGCCCTTGCCCCGTCCTCTCCTAGGGACTTGGGGGCAGCAGTGATAACATCATGTGCAGGTGTAGAGCCTGGCAGCAGGACTCTGGGCAGGTCTGGATCTGACGTCAGCCACCGTGAGCATGTTTGGGCAGAGGGACATGGTCACGTGTCAGAGCACGTCCCCACTCCTGAGGTTGAGGCTTCTCATTATTTGGCACTTACTGTATGTGACTATGTACCAGGTACTTCTCTGTTATGTGCCTTGGAAATCATCCCATGAAGACGTGTCACCCCATTTTATAGGTCTAGAGACTGGCTCAGAGACAGTAAGTGACTTATCTGAGAGCACACAGCTAGGAAGTGGTGGGGCCTGGACTCAAACTCGGGTCCCTGAATTCCATGGTAGTACCTCGGCACTTCTCACTGTGCCAATTTCCTCACCTGGGGCTCACCTGAGCCAGTTGATGGGTCCTGAGCAGTGGGTCTTCACCTTGGCTGTGCACTTTAGTCAGCTGGGGGCTTTAAAATCACCGTATACATGAGGGTTGAGCCAGCATGGGTGTGATGGCCTGCGTGCCGGGGCTGTGAGCAGGTGGCTGAGATCTCGTCTTTCTTTTCTATGAGCTGCCTTCCATACCCAGGAGATGGAAGGGGAGAGATTTCTCCTGGCGTGGGACCGTGTTCCCCTTGGCTTAGTCTCTTGGAGAACACTGTTTTCTTTCCTACAGGACTAAGCCCAAAGTGTGGTTCAGACCATGATTATCGGTCTCAAGGGCACCGAAAAGGACTGGTTGAGGGTGGAGATCCCTTTGGACTCTCTGGCTCCGGAAGCTTCCGGAGTCTCCTTGCTGCTCCTGAAGGCCTACGTGCCTGGTTCCACGTCTCCTGGCTTCCACCCCTCTCCACTACACCTCAGCCTCAGGGCGTGAGCTCTGGTTTCGGGCTGTCTTCTCAGGATGTGCTGGTTCAGCTTCCTGAGTAGCCTTTTCAGAGGGCAAGTAGTGGGCAGCTGACCTCCAGGGAACCGCTAGGATGTCCTGGGAGGTCAGAGGAGAGCAGCCTTGATCAGGGACGCCAAGGCCCTTCTCCTCCCAGCCTTTCTCTGGACCTCTTCCAAATCCCAGCCTGGAGCTGCTTGAGCAGGAGTGAGCGGCCCTTATTGCCTCTTGGGTCCCTTCATGGAAAAAAATCTGCCTTCAGCACCCTCCACATCCCAGGCAGGGAGTGCAGCCACCATATCCAGTCCAGTTGTGGTGGACACAGAGCTAGCGTGTTCTGCTCAGCATCCCAGGGACACGTGCCTGCTGGCTTCATGTCCTGTGGTCTGAGGCCATCTGAGGGCCTCGGTGGGCTTTTTAATTTGTGCCTTTTATTTCCTCCCATAATTTATCCCAAGCCTGGCTTTGTGGGGATAGTATGGGTGCTGGTCGGGGAATCTGGTGATGGATTCCATCTATTGGGATCTTGTGATGGTCCCTTGGCGCTTAGCAGGTGGCACACGTTTGCTCTGATTGTAGGTGTTAGGTCATGTGGGGCCAAGCTAAGCAAAGTCCCCAGGAGGTGGTCAATCCTGCTCCTCTTGGGGACCCACCTTGTGTTTTGTTGGGTTTGGCCAAATTCACAGCACAGTCTGTGAGCCTCCTCTGCTCCGTGATGCTTCTCCGTGCTGGGACGAGCGATGGCCACCTTTGGTCTGTGATGACAGAGCTGATGTGTGCAGTCCCCCATGGAAGTGCCCTCCCGCACCCCACTTTACCGATGGGGAAACTGCCGCACAGTCCTCGACTGGGGACGGAGGAAGAGAGGCTCACATCTTTCCTGGTCATATATAGTTTCCTTCTTTGGCTGGTGGACACAGTTTCCTTTCTCCTCATGGCAATCCTGTGAATTGGATAATGGTGGGGAAAATTGTATTTTCCACCTAAGAACACTCAGGCGGGGAAGACAGAATGACCCACCCAACCTGTCCTAGCAGGGTTGCCTGGCTAGGTAGTAAAGACTGTAGGCTTTGGAGACACATGGGGAGTTGCCTCCTGTTCCACCACTTGGAAGACACACGAACTTGGGCAGTTTGCTGGCCCTCACCACCCCCAGGCTGCACGTGAATGGTCAGCAGCAAATGGGCTCCCGGAGGGCCAGGGTGCTATCTGTTTTTCTCACAGTCTTATCCACTGTGCCTAGAGCCTGACGAATTATAGGCCGTCAGTAAGATATCAGGTGCACAAAAGGAATGCCCTGGAGTTTGTGGGTGTCCCAAAGTTACAGAGTATGCCTTATATCCTGCTGGCCTGAGTCCGCGTACAGCAGATGCCTGTTGGATGAGCTGGGAGCGGCCAGCATCTTTGTCCTCAGACTGGTCCATCCCATCAACCGTCCCAGCGTGCTCTCTCTCCCAGAACTGAAACCCGAGAACGCTTTGCCTGCAGTCTCCCTTCAGCATCTGAGCCCAATTTCCAAAAAGTGAAAATTGCCTGCAATTATGATACTTTTCGATCCTCTGAAAGTTTCCTTGCGATGATTATAATTATGTTATTTAGAGCTGTGTGCCAGTGAGAGCCCAAGGGTAGGCTGGCTCTTGTTTGCAAACAGGGAAAACACCCGCGTGTGCACCTTGGCCCTGGGCTCCTCCTGGCAGGGAGCATCTTGGGAGAACGTGCTTTACTGCAGGGGAGACTCTCAGTAGAATTCCAAAAGCACTTGGTGCTTGGACCTGGGCCTCTGCTCGCCTATAGGAGCTTGTTTTTCCAAATGTATTAACATCTGTGTTTCAAATCAGGACCTGTAATTGCTTTAGCCTTTTTTGGCAGGAGACAAAGAGAATTAATATTTTTCAATTTGGTCATAAGCAGTCATCTGTAGCTGGGAAGAAAAATGCCTGCTCAAATATGAACTCTAAGGAAGGGTGGGCGTGCGAGCTGACCAGGAGGTAAAGTTTTAAATAAGGTGACCACGGTGAATGACTTCAGGTTCCGAGTAGGTATCTGGGTAAATGCTCAGAGTTCTTCCTTTTGGACCCGCTGTTAGTCCTGTTTTCTTCTTTTTCTTTGGCAATGCCCATCTTGTCATTCCAAGCTGGAGAAGGAGAGCTGACACCTGGCTGGTGTTCTTGGGCGCTACCTGCCCCCTCCCCGGGGGACTGAGGCATTGCCAAAGGATCCGGGAACTCCTTCCTGCCCAACCTGGGTTTCACCTGGGTCTCAGGACAGCGCCAGGAACAGAGGCAGCTGCTGCTGACTGAGGGACGCTGCCACTGAGTGACAACCATTGACCCCTGGTTTCAGGCCCGGTTTATCCGAAACCGAGCCAGAGACGAGGCTTGTGTGGCTGTGAAAGTGAATGATGAGAAAATGTTTCTGGGAAAGGCCTGTAGGCATGTGAGGCAGTGGGACTCCAAAGGGAGGGGACCAGGTAAGGGGGTAGTGCCGTACAGAGTCCCCAAAAGGAGCTGTGGGTTTACTCCTGCACGGGTCCTGGAGACAAAGTCACCCCCTCACCCGACTCGGGTCAAGGGGGCTGAAGTGTTTATAGCTCACCCTTTAGGGCCTGGTTTCCCAGCCTCGGTACTGTCGGCTCTGGGGTCTGGATCCTTCTCAGTGGTGGAGGCCACCCTGTGGATTAGAGGGAGGTTAGCAGCTTCCCTGGCTTCTACCTGCCAGGTGCCAGGAGCCCGTGCCAGGAGCCCCTCCCCGAGCTCAGGTATGAAACCAAAAATGCCCCAGTTTTGTCAGCATCCCCTGGGGGACAGAATGGCCACTGAGTGAGAAGCACGGGGTGGAGGAGAGGATGCCAGACCCAGGGATGTCCACTTTGGTGGAGGGCCCAGGAGCCTCAGTGTCCAGGTGGAAGGATCCTGAAATTCTGCATTTAGGGACACGCTCCAGGCAATGCTGCCAGGGCTGGCCTCACTTGGAGTAGGACGCTCCTTACTGACTCCCGTTCTTCCCACCTGCCTGTTCATCTCGCTCACTGCTGCCTGCCCTGTGACACCGCCCAGCACCAGCTGTACAGCTAGCTCTTCACAGGCACCTGTCTGGGGTATAGTGCCCAAGCCCCACTGTGGTCAGCACCATCCAGGAACACGTAAAGAGAAAAACACCGACGTCTGTGTCTAACCCCAGCTGGTCTGGTATAAGGGTTACTAATGTTTAGAAACAAGCTTCCAGGACTGGCCACGTAACTTTCAAGGCTCAGTGCAAAATAAACACAGGGCCCCTTGTTAAAAATGTAGGAAGGACTTCAAGATGGCAAGAGCAGAGCATTAGAACACACAGAAGCACAGAGTCCTTCCTTGTGTGGGACCCTGTTTGCCCTGGAAACGCGCCCGAGAAGCCAGCCCTGTGAGTCCCCTGGGTGTGGGTGTCTATTGACACCTGTGTGGTTCTGGACACCTCTCCTCCATGCCTAGAAATTTCAGCCCTCAGGACAGGAGTAGACGGTACTTACTGACTCCCGTTCTTCCCACCTTCCTGTTCATCTCACTCACTGCTGCCTGCCCTGTGACACTGCCTGGCTCCTGTTCACAGGCACCTATGCGGAGCCCTAGTGCCAAGCCCCACTGTGGTCATCTCGCAGCTTGCAGGCCCAGCCTCATTTCCAGCTGTCTCCTGGGCACACAGACACATGGAAATAGACACAGACTGTGCATATACACTGAGATACAGACACATCCCCTGGAATTAACATCTTACATTAGTATGGAACATTTGCGATAATTAGTGACCCAATCTGCATTCTTAGTAATTAAAGTCCTTTTCTCAGTTGGTACCTTACTGTCCTTCTGTTCAGGGTCCCAGCCAGGGCACCACCTGCCATTTAGTCCTGGTGTCTCCTGCGGCTCCTCTCCCAGTGTGTTTGTTTCTTCAGCCCTCCTTGTTTCTGATGACCTTGATGGGGAATTGATGTGCTCTCCTCTCCCACTATCGATCTCTTGGTTTATCTCAGCCAAATTGTGCACTTATAAACTTGTAAAACTCAACCCCCTGCCTGTGGTCTCACTGTCTTCTGAACTTGGACAGCAGACGACCACAGTCCTGGGTCCCTAGAGTCCGTACAACCTTCAGGCTTTCAGCCATCGTGCCCCAGTGCCCTACCCAGCACCCCCTCACATGGCTTTGCTTCGTGAATGGAAACTAGATTAGAAGAGCGTTTTTAAGGGGTAAGATCCTTTTTCCTTCTCTTCTCCAGGGTCAAGTTAAGGACTCTTTACAGATAACACTTGGAGTTCCAAAGGGGCCTCCTCTCCCCAGTGTGATGTGGGTTAGGGATTTGCTCGGCCTTTTGCTTTGAGGCTGGGCCCACAAGTGGAAGAGGGTGTGTGTAGGTGGTTTGGGAATCAGGTCTGCAAAAGAGACCGAAGTTAGAGCCAGGAGCCTCCTGGGACACCAGTAACGGTCAAGGAAGGGAAACTGGGGTTCTCTGTGCCAGGCTTCTCCAGCCATCCCTACTTGGGAGCCTTTTACCCGCAGGTGTGGCACATGCTGGGGCTTGGGGAGCATCCCAGGGATGAGTTGTTAGAAGAAACTGTGAGGGCCTTAATCTTGCTGCTGGACCCCCAGCTTCCACATCAGCACTGATGTTGAGCCATAGGTCATCTTGGTGGGGGTCCCTGCCATGAGCCTGGGAAACAGGCTGGCCACCCAGGCTGGATGACTCCCACCATGTTAACCTCTCCAGCTGTGACTTGGGACAGGGCCTCCGCCCCTCCTAGAGGGATGGCCCAGTTGAGCCACAGACCCCAGTGCTTGCCCACCTTTCCATTCGTGGACACTCTACCCTGGGGCTGCCTTGGACCTGCTGGGGAGTCAAGGCCCATTTGAGCAGCCCTCTGTCATTGGTGGGTGGGAGTTCAGGTAAATCCCCTGGCCTCCTTGCACACAGGCCCCCCTAAGAGCATACCCCCCCCACCCAGAGGTCTCCTGGGCATGAACCCCAGAGCCACTGTGTCCCATCTGGCTGATCGCCAAGCCTGCCTCACTGGCCCACCCCCTCCAGTTCACCCCTCAAACTACTTGCATTCATGTCCTTGACCCAGGGTCCACTTTGAGGGCTTACTTTGCAGCAGCCAGCAAGTATCTACTCATTTCCTCAGCCTTCCCTCTTCCCAGCCCTGCTCTGGTTTGGGGATGCTGCCATTAGAAGCCTTAGACACTTATTCTGGACAGAAGGGCCCTGTTCTCCTAGATTTTGTGACCTGTTTCTGAAACTCTTGCATTTGTTAACGGTGTGGCTCACTTCTGTCTGTGAACTCCACTGTTAAGTTCATTTCCTTTCCCCTTTGTCTGTCTGCTTCACTCCACTTTTCCGTCTCTGGGCTTGGAATCCTAAAACAGCCTGTGGTTCTTAAAAAAAAAAAAAGGAGTCGGAAACATGATCCATCCTGAAAACTGTGTTTGTGTTGTTTGTTCCTTGAGTGTGTGTGAAAGAGGCTGAATTTACCTCGTTTTATTTTGGTCTGGAGCTGGAGGATGGAGGAAATGGGGCGACCAGGGGAAGTCTAGAAAGATGAGTCTCCTGGTCCTGGCTGCCGGCCCACCTCCACGGTGCCAGATGTGGGCAGCTGCCCATCCATGCAGGATTTTCCCCAGAACTGTGTCAGAGGCTCCGCAGTGACTCCCATGAGGCCTGGTTTTTCTGGGGGACTCTCAGAGTTCTGGATGTTTCCCCATAAATCCGTCTGATCTGTGTGTCAGAATCAACAGTAACTCATCTCCTGTTCCTGGGTTTCCGTGTGGGTCACATAGAGGTTGAATGGAATGACAGGACCTTTAGTTTTCCAGAAATTCTGGGGCTTAAACCCTGGAATCTTAATCAAAGGGGAAATAAAAGTTAGGTCCAAAAGTAAATTGGAGATTTGCTTTCTTCCTTGTGGCTGTTTTCTGCCTACCTGAGTCCTCTTGTTTTTTGCTGAGTGTTGGGAAAGGAAGTGCCCTGTAGGGGTGGTAGGGACAGGGCAAACCCTTACCATCTGGCAGGTTCCAGCTGGGGTCAGTATGGGGTAAGTGGACAGCCACTTAATTCCACAGCAAGGCCTGGGGAAACAGGAGGTGTAGAGGTGCCCAGGTGGTGACAAGGTCAACCACAGTGAGACCAGGTGGCTGGGTGCCCATGACCTGGGAGATAAGGCCCCAGGGAACAGGGAGGTAGAGAGCCATCTCTGGAGGTACTCGAGTAATCTGAAAAAATATAAACTTAATAAAAGCGAAATAGAAAACCTCCCTGACTGCTGGGAATACTCAGAAGACAGCAGCGCATCCTCTCGACGTGTTGTGAAGACCAGCTGTGTGCTGGGTGACAGGCCGTGAAGCGTGGGGCAAAATAGGGCTGGGTCTCGCCGACAGGGAGCTGGAAATGAGGAAAAACCAAAGTATTGTGCAAACAAACTTCAGCCCGGGTGCCCAGAGAGGAGGGCCCGGAGGGTGTCCGACGTGGCTGTGCCATTAGGGCACCTGTTGGGAGACACTGCCTTGGGAAGTCAAGGATGGGCAGATGTGATGGTGATTAAAAGGTAAGGAATAGTGGTGGGGGCAGTGGGAACAGCGAGTGCAAAGACCCATGGCGGGCTAGAGTCTGGCACAGACGAGAAAGGGGGCTGGGGCAGGAGGAGAGTATGGCGGGATGGCTGGGCCACCTGGACCTCCAAGGCAGGGGGACTAAACCCCCACCCCCACCTCCACTGCCCATCTGGAATTGTAGCACTTCCTTTCTCTCCCCAGTTTCCCTGTTTGGACCATCAGTTACACAGTCTTATTGTGGGGCTCAGTAGGGAGTTTGGCTTTTTATGCTAAGGGCTAATAAAGGGCTTAAGGCAGGGTAGCTCCTCCTTCAAGCAGCTGGGGCAGGGGAAGGGAGGGCCAGGAAGGGTGGAGCTGGGACCCTGAGGTTTTCCAGTCAGCCCTCCCTGCGCTCACAGCATGAGGAGCTCCCGGCCAGCTCCAGTTGCCACCTGCACGCACACCTGGCTTTCTCTAACCCTGTCTCCCACCTGCGGGGTGGACAACAGCACCTTCAGTTTAAGTATCGGAGGACTCGGGGCTCACCAGGGGCAGGGCTAGGCCAGACGTTACTTCTTGAGTCAGGGTCTGCACATTGCAGCTGTGGTCCTGGTTTAGGGTGGGGCTGTTAGTTTGCATAACCAGGGGTCCTCAAACCTTTTGAACAGGGGTCCAGCTCACTGTCCCTCAGACCGTTGGAGGGCTGGACTGCGGGCCCCGGGACGAGTCGGCTGCTAAGCAGGACAGGCAGCAGTAGCAAAAACACCTGGCGGTCCTTTGGATATATACCTAGAAGAGGAATTGCCGGATCACACGTATTTATGATCTATGTATGAATGACTTAATAAAAGTAAACAAATAAATAAATAAAACACACACAAAAAAAAATAAACACCTGGCGGGCTGGATAAATGTCCTAGGCGGGCTGCATGTGGCCCGTGGGCCGTAGTTTGAGGACACCTGACATAGACATTGAGGCCTGTTGCAGCCAGCTAGGAGCCCAGAGCCTGTCTTGATGGGGCATCTTGACTCCATTATCCCACCCAGTCCATGTTCAGAACCATCCTCACTGTTAACCCAATTTTACAAATGAAAGAATTGGAAGGACCTGCCCAAGGTCACTCTACTGGGATTTGACTCCAACTTTACCCACCCGAAAGCCTTGTGTCATAATTCCTACATCCATGACCACCCAAAGTGTGACCCCAGGATCCCCTGAGGACTTCATTGCAAAGAGGGCCTTGGGCTTCCCCCCAGACATCCTGGTCATCTCTGCTGGCAAGTGCATCTATGATGGGGGAGTCTTCCATTTTTGACTATGATCGTCTTCAGTCAGGACCCCCGAGTCCTCACACAGACACAAATTTGAGAGCCTCTTTCCCACACTCCGCTGCCAGAGAGTCTGCAGTAGGATTCTCAGGGCCTTTACAGAGCTAATGTACCTTATGAACCCTCTACGGAGCAATGTATCATATGATGCTTCCCAGCCTCATTTAACTACAGGGCTTTTGTGGGTTTTGACTCTCTCATTTTCCTCTTCTAGATATCCTAAGATGCAGTTTCTGTAGGTCACTATGAAAGTTTTGAGATGGTTTGTGTTATGGTCCATCATTTTACTTTCAACAAACCCAGCCGACGGAGTCCTTTCTGATTCACCCGTGCAAGTTTTGGCTTGTTCCGCTTATCCTTGTTGCTAGGAAGGCTTCATTTCTTTCCATCAGTGCAGATTTTAGGTTTCTTGATTTTTATGTATCTCAAAACTTTGGGAATGACTATAAACCCTTTGTCTTGCAAACAGGGAGACTGAGGCCCAGAACTTGCTAGCTGCTGACTTTCTTCTTTCTGTCTCTGACCACACAGCCCCCATGGGCGCTGGGCAGGAGTGTTCCTGACCCGTGAATGCATGGGCGGGTGGGCTCTCCTTGCGGTCAGCTGGCCCTGCCCAGCAACAGAGACAGACGGTCCTGGGGAGGACGTGGGTGGCCTCCGGAGCGTGTCTGAGGCAGGAGGACACTGGGATCCTTTGTGTATGTTTCCACCTTTCTCCCAAATGACTTAATTTCAGTCTTCCTGGATATGCGCAAGCTTAAAATGTATTTTTTAAAAAAGCCTTGGACTTGCTGACTTCATCTTCCCATCTGGGGGATGCCAGAGCCTGTTTGGGGGATTTGGTAGGAAAGTAGGGCTTTCCCTGTTGCTGGGGTGGGGAAGCCAGGGCCTAGGCCGGTGCTCCAGGCCTGGAGGTCAAGAGAGGCTCCCCTCGAGCCCAAGAGCTGGCGGCCAGGTGGGGC
Source organism: Galagoides demidoff (assembly GCA_963574575.1). Taxonomy (NCBI): domain Eukaryota; kingdom Metazoa; phylum Chordata; class Mammalia; order Primates; family Galagidae; genus Galagoides; species Galagoides demidoff. Next base: position 40,018 of record CAUYQV010062931.1, read on the forward strand.
CAAATTCTTCCTTGGGCTCCTTTGATCTCCTTCCCAGGCTTCCCCACAGGGTGGAGTCTGCTGCTGGTCCGACTCCAGGTGCATGGTGGGTTGCACTTCCCAGCTGACTCCTCCTCAGCAACCACATGCCTGCTGTCCCTCCGTGACATTATATTAGCCTGGGAGCACGCTGGCTGCCTGCTCGCAGGCTCTGGCCTCCTCCCCTGTGCACTGTCTTCTGAGGAATGTTCTTGTGGCCCTGCAGCACTTTATAACACCCAGGGCTTCATATGGTCCAGCCTCACAGTTTTCTAAAGAACAGTAGGATGAGCTGGACAAGGGTCAGAGGAGTGGGGCTGCGATTGGTAGGGCAGATTATCCCCACCCCTGCTCACAACCTTCCCGGGCTTCGCAGCTCTCAGGACTTGCCTTCCTAGGGCGATGCTCCCTGCGGATTCTGGCCCCTGCGCACCTGCACCCCTTCCTTACTCATCTCATCACACTTTCCACACTCTGTTCCCTCTGTTGGGAACGCTTATCCCTGCTCACTTAGAGAGGCTCCCAAGGGATTTCCTCCCTGCCTACCTCCAGGCCCCAAGTCTAGTCCTTTACTTTTTGTCTTGATCATCAGAGGACTTTTTTCGTCTTTATGACACTAAATTCGGGTTTTAATTACCCTCCTTGTGCCTGCTCTCCACCTCCAGGGTAGAACTCCCAAGTCTGGCTGCCACTGCTTCGCCAGCTCCCGGTAGAAGAGGCATCCTGGTATGGATTTCAGGAGTGATGCTGGATCAGTTCCTCTTAGCTGCTGTAACAAGTGACCACCAAATTAGCGGCTTCAGAAGACACAGATTTATTCTCTTTCCACTTTGGAGACCTGAAGTCTGAAGTGGGTTTTATGAGGCCAAAATCAAGGCATCAGGACTGAGTCTCCTCTGGAGACTCTGTGGACAGTCTGTATCTTGCCTTTTCCAGCTTCTTGAAGCTGCCATGCTCTTTGGCCCGTTGCCCCTGGGGCAGTCACCTCCCCGACCTCTGCTTTTGTTATCACATCTTCGCTGGCCTCCTTCCTCCCTCTTTTCCTTGGAAGGACCCTTATGTTTACTCTGCCCACCAGGATAACCCAGGATAGTCCCCATCTCTTACGTCTCCAACTGACATGGTGTCTGCAAAGTCCCTCTGGCCGGGTGTTAAGGCCTCCTCCTGGGTCTGTGGCTCAGCATCCAGACATCTTTGAGGGGGACGTCATTCTGCCTGCCACATAGTCTGAAGTTCGTTTTCCTTTCCCTGATGGTGGGGCCACTTGACACTGGTGTGACCACACCCTCTTCTGCCCCCGCCCAGCCTAGGGGCAGGGATGTTTCCTCTCTGAACACTGATGGCCGATGGGGAGGGAAGACTGGGTACTCTCTGCACTCCTCTGTCCCCTAGTTTTCTCATCTGTTATGTGGTAGTCGAGAGTGTGCCTGCCTCACTGGAGGAGGGGCGTGAGGGGGGGAGTGCCACTGGGGCCCAGGTGCACAGTAGGTGCCCAGGGCGTGGCGTTGGGATGCTCAGGCTCCTGCCCACCAGCCTGGCCTCCTGGACAGCCCTGGGATGGTTCCAAATGTAGCCCCAACAAACCCTGACTTGTGCCTGCTCCCTACTGGGCTATGGCTGAGGGTCCCTGGGAGGAGTCAGGCTCGTTGTCAGGTTCTGCTGGCGAGAACTTTTCTCATCACAATCGTGCTAAATCACAGCCTAGAACTGGATCCTAAGCCCCTTTAGCCATCAGCAGCCTGTGTGGAAACAGAAACTCTCTGAGCTGAAAATCAAAATGCCTGGTGGGTACTGCCAGGGACCTCTTTGGCTCTCAAGACCCTGGATGGCTGGATCCAGGGGTAGGAGGTCAAAAGAGGCATCTTCCCCTGACCCTGACACTGAGTTCTGAGACAGGACGTGGCCATCCCAGGGAACCAGGTAGAGGTGCAGCGTGACCCTGACACTGGGTCCCGAGACGGGACGTGGCCGTCCCAAGGAACCAGGCAGAGGTGCAGCGTGACCCAGTTGGCATCTGCGTTTCCAGCAGCAGCTCCTCCCGTCTGGAGTCAGAGAAACCTCAGACTTCCCAACTCTGCCCTGTTTCTTGGTGGAGCTAGTTTCAGGGCTGTCTTCCCCAAGCTTTAAGCGGTAACAGTTTTTCTGAGGCTCAGGGGAGCCACATCCTGCATCCTACGTGGGAATCCTACTCTACTGGGAATAACCCCTAAATAGCCTCTAGGTAGCCAGAGAGCAAAAAAATGACTTTCCACCTTCCCACGTTTGAGATTTTAAAATACCCACTTTTCCACTGTGGTAGGACTTTCTGGGGAAGGTGGGCTTAGGGACCCTGGGGGGCTGCATTCCTCCTGCCCCTCCCTCTGGGATTAGATTTCAGCCGCCTGCTGCATCCATGTCCCTGGGAAGTGCTGTAAGCCCTGGCAACACACTTTATCCCCAGTCTTGTGGTTAAATATTAACACCTCTCAGCACCTCGGGGTTACCAGCGGTTCACGCCTTACAGAGGGGGGCTTTGGTTGCAGGAGGGAAGACATTGACCTTCAGAGTCTCGCCGCTGTTTCTGTAATCAGAAGCAGCATGAGAACGTGGAAAGAACATCGAGCCTGCAGTCAAAAGACCTATGACCTGTACCCTTGTCTCTGCTGCCTCTCTAGGAACTCAGAGGAGCTGGCGGATCGCTACGCACCTGTGGGAGGGGCTGTGCGCTGTGCCCGCCACCTCGCCCAGGTGTGTCCTGCCCATTTAGAAGGGATGGAAATATGTTGCCCCATCCAGATGTAGCTTTTTCCAGAAATAGGGTGTGCTTGCTAATTGAGACAATATTGACAGGCGTGTGTTAGCTTGTACAGGGGAACAGCAGCCTTCTGTGTGGATCGTCTCTGAGACTCTGAAGTATGTGTGCATAAACCCTACAGCAATCATTAGCATAAAGGCACGGTTCGTATAGTTGGGGTTCATACAATACACCCTTTTAAAGTGCACACAACCCAGTGGCTTTTAGTTCACTCAGAGTTGTGCAACCAACCCACTGTGTCATGACCACATGGGCAGTGATTTTTTTTTTTTGCAGTTTGTGGCTGGGGCTGGGTTTGAATCCACCACCTCCGGCATATGGGGCCGGCACCCCACTCTTTTGAGCCACAGGCGCCGCCCATAGGTAGTGATTTTAAACTGGTGTACCGTGGCACACTGGCGTGCCATGAGAGGATCTTAGGTGTGCTGCAAAAATTTTTAAAGATTATTAATCAAATTATTTTCAAAAGAAGTTCAAAGCACAGTATAGATATTCCCTTTTCAAACTCTTTTTTTGCTCTGTGTACGTTTAAGGATAAGTTCAAGTGTGCCCAGAGATTTAAAAAAAGGCTGAAAAACATTGCCATCAGGAAACTCCATCCCTGTTAGCAGCTGCTCGAATTTTCCCTCCCTCTCTAGCTGTTGTAAAACCCTGGTCTACTTTCTGTCTTGAGGGATTTGCCTATTCTGGGTGTTGGAATCTTAAGTTTATATGATCTTTCACGTCTCGCTCCTTTTACTCGTGTGACGATTTCAGGGTTCATCTGTGATGTTGGATGATCAGCACTTCATTCCTCTTAATGGGCAAATAATATTCCGTTGTATGAATTTGCCCTCTTTCGTTTATCCGTTCAGCAGTTGGTGGACAGCGGGTCTGTTTCCACTCTGGGTGTTAGGACGATTGCTGCTGTGAACGCTGTGGGGATGATTTTGTGAGGGTGTATATTTTCATTCCTGTGGGTAGTAGAATTGCTACTTTATGTTTCACTTTTTGAGGTTCCAGGTTCTCCATATCCTTGCCCTCAACCCTGGTCATGGTCAGGGTTCTTAGCTGCTGCCATCCTACTGGGTATGAAGTGCTGCCTCGTTGTGGTTTTGATTGGCATTTTCCTAACAGCCAATGAAGGGTCTTTTTAGATGTTCACTAGTTACTTGCACATCTTCTTTAGAGAAATGTCTATTCAAATTCACCTTCTCCATTTTTATCAGTGGCACGCCAGCTTTACCATGTGAATTCCAGACTTTTGTACAAGCAGGAATTATCTGTTTATAATTTGGTGCATTGCAATATAAAACCCTCTGGGGTGTGAGGATGGGAAAAGGCTTTTTAAAATTCTTATTTCAGTTTCTTTTGGGCAGCCCAACTTTTCCATTTCTTTTTGCACTGATTTCAGCATTTTGTATTTTCCCAGAAATTTACACACTACGCATTCTGTCTATTAACAGCTTTTTCCTTTATTCTATATTTCTACCTTGGCAACATGTTAGATTTCTATGGTCCCTGAAGCAACTGCATAGGGCTCTGTTGCCTTGGATGTGCCCTGTGGTTTACCAGTCCCCACTGGTAGATGGTTAGTTTTTAGTTTTTCTGTTGTAAACAATGTAACTTTTGTTTTGGGTCATCTGTCTCCGAAACTAACCACCCACGGGTAGTGGCATAAAGTAACAAATCATTTTATTGCTCAGGAATTTGGGCAGGGCTTGGCTGGGCGGTTCTTCTACCCTCTGTATTGTCTGTTGTGGTCACTGATGAACCCTGGAGCTTGTTCTTTCTCCTTCCCTCTCTTTATAGACTCTCATCCTTACTGCGTCTGCCTCCCTCCTCTCGGCGGGAACACTCTCTCCAGCACTGTAGTCAGATTTCTTGATTTTAGCTTGTCAGAGAGCAAAAAGAGAAACTTCTAAGCCTCTTAAGTCCCAGCCTTAGACCTGACAGGGACTTTCTTCCTCTTGGTCCTACTGGTCACAACTGGTCTCTGGGTCAGTCCAGGCATCAGAGATGGGGAACAGACTCCACAGCTTTATGAGAGAACAGCAGGCAGATACAGCGATAGGAGGAATTGTTGGTGGCAATATTTGCAGTAAATCTACCACTACTGTGAAGATCCTCATACACTTCTCTGGTGAATTTTGGAGTCTAAGGTGAACATTTTTGAATAGATATGTAGTCTATTAACTGGAGGATGTCAAGCTCATCACATTATCTCGGGGGCCAACACGCATAAGCTCTATTCCCATCTTAGAATTCTTGAAGTTTAGCAGGGAATAGATACCAACACTGACATAGCTTGTAATAACTGTAGGTATTCCTCAGAGAGCCCCAGGAGTTGTTGCCAGGTGAGTCATAACTTAGTTGTCCCCAGTCACTGAAAAAAAATGGCATTATCCCCATTACACAGAAGAGGAAACTGAGGCTCAGGGATTAGCTGGCTTGATCATCTTGCCTTCCCCATCCCCCACTGCCTGGATTTCATCCCCCCCTACTGTTTTCTCTGCCCTATACAATGTCATGACAATATGCACCAGACAGGATTTGACAATTTCCTGTGTCTCCCTGTCCCTTGGTGAGTTAAGGAAGTGACAAGGGTTTAGGTGCTCAAGTTCTTGGGACAGGTTTCCTGTGTTGTAGTCTGGTTCTGCCACATATAAAACCAGTCAATGTGGACATTGTCTTCACCTCATTGATCTTCACTTTACTCATCTGTAAAGTGGGAATAATCATCCTTGCAAGACATAGGACAGGTGGGGAGATTTGGAAAACCAATACTCGGGAGGGGCCCAGCTTCTCAGTTGTGGTAAAGGTCAAAGAATGCACTTAGGTTCCTTGAGGCCCTGCACTCTGAGCCTTTCCCACCCGGGCTGGGTCAGGGAGGCCAGTGTGTTCAAGGTAAATAAAAATGTCACAAAGGGATCATTCAGGGCTCTCCTGGTTGTGAGAACCAGTGTTCTTTTACAATGCTTCAGGTGGTAGCTAGAAATTCCCACTTTCCCAGCTGCTGAGTAATTCCTTCCTTGACGTTTTCACGAGGTCTTGGGATGTCCAACAGACAGCAGAGCCCGTGTTAACATCTCACACTCTACCCATCTCAACAAGGCTCCCCTCTCTCTTATGCCTTCAGATGAAGGTTTGGGTCTTCTAAGCGTGCCTGGAACAAACTGAAAACTGTGACTTGAGGGAGGGGAGCTGAGTGGATCACACTGATTCATGATGAGTCAACCCTGGCCTGTAACATCTGGCCCTCAGTGTCATGGCCTGCAACAAGAGAATGTTTAGCATCGCTTGGCAAGGCTTTCTCTGTTCAAAGGCTTAATTCTGTTCCCCCAGTTACCATTCATTGCTTTACCATCCACGAGGAACTGTCCAGATATCTGGTCACATTTTCCTGCAAATAATTTTCCAGCAATATCACCACCTGGGCGTGTGACTTCTGTGCTATGGTATAAGATGTTTCCTACAGGGGCCCTGGGAGGCTGATTCAGTAGGAGACACTGTTTTGGTCTGGAGTGGTGTTTCACCTCTCATCTGTTAATTGTGGAGAACAGCTAACTGGTTCCTTGACAACCTTGGTAGCATTCCAGAGCCAGGACAGTCATCAAGGCAAATTGGAGATGATGACAGCAGGAAATTCTTGTTTGCAAGCTTAAAATCTGTATGGACATCCCCCAAGCCAGGCTGAAATCACCTCTAAAATAGTGCAGGGAGGAAGAAGAAGTAAATGAATCATGAAAAGTTGTCTCGTTATTTTAATTCGGTTTAGACATGAAAGTCAAACTTAGGGTCTTCAAAATCCTATGTGGCTCTAAAAAGACTTCCTTAATTCTGTAATCTCTGTGTGTTAAAGATGGGAGTAAGTTTCTTACACATTATGAGGGACTCTGGTTTTTCGGGCTGGGAGGCAATGTATTGCCTTATATCCTGGTGATGGATTTTTGGTTGTAAGATCAGAAGTCATGTGGCATTCATGTGTGCAGCATAATCATCTATAGCCTTTGTGATGCTATAACAAAATACCCAAGACTGGGCAGTTTATCGATCCTGGAAATGTGTTTCTCACGGTTCTGGAGGCTGGGAAGTCCACGATCAAGGTGCTGGCAGGGTTCATGTCTGGTGAAGGCTGTTCTCATACCTTGTTGCTGTGTCCTCAAGGAGTGGAAGGTAGAAAGGCAGAAAGGGACCAAACCTTCTCCCTTAAGCCTTTTTATAAAGACACTAATCCATCCCTGATGGCCTAATTACCTCCTAAAGGTCCCACCTCTTAATACTGTTACGTTGAGGATTGAGTTTCAACATGAGTTTTGGGAGGAGCACAAACACTCACAGTACAGCAATACTATAATTAAGCGTTTTCTGAATCAGGTTCTGGGAGTTGTTGAGTATTACTAAAAAGTGGGGTTTCTGGGGGTGACCCTTGCCACCCTCTGTGGTCCTGGTGATGCTGTCCATCCCTGTGAAGTGCCCGCGCTCACGTGGCCAGGAGCCAGGCACGTGATTTGACCGCCCCGACAAGATTTCCTGGCCTCAGACTTTTGGTTGGAAAGAAGCAAAGAAGGGGAAACAGCTCAGATTTGTTCCTTCTTTGATGTGCTTGGTGCGACAGCCCTGCACCCACACACCTGCCTCAGTTCCTGCCTCTCTCAGCCTGGTTCTGCCTCCCTGTGCTGGCTTCTCTGAGTGACCTGTTAATCCTCCTGTTATTTTATTTCATTTCAAAATGAATTTGGAAAACCAGCTAACGTTACAGATTTATGTCTTCCTTGTCTTCTCTGAGCCCTGTACGTATTGATGTGTCTGGCGGATGTCTCGTGTAGCACGTGTAACGCAGCAGAATTATAATTTGGCAGACCTCCGCAGCCGAGGTCTGATAAATGGGGATAGTTGTGTCACTAGTTTCAGTTGGGAGCACTGGGGAGGGACTGGGCCAACTAGAGCCAGGTGCCTCATCTAAAGGGGTTCCTGTTGCTCCGCTCCTGCTGATGGCTCACTGAGTTATATGCCAGCAAGTCTGATTTGTCAAAGACTCTGAAATAGTGACAGCTATGCCTGAGCACAGTAACGTCCAGGAAAACCGTCTCCGTGTATCAATGCGAGCTTGGAGTTATTGGTAGCCTGGCTGGGTTCCAGTCCTGCCTGGACGCTAATGGTGTAATCCTGGGCAAACAACGCCACGTTTCTGGGCCTTAGTTTTGAGTTCTGCACAATGATGCATGTAATATCATCCACCTCAGAGAGCTGTAAGGACGCAGTGATGCGATGCTGGTGAAGCATTTCAGCCTAGAGCCTGGCACAGAGTAAGTGCTCACTAAACAGTTGATATGTCTGCCATCTATGTGTGAGCAGAGAAAATTCACCTTCGATCTCAGGAAAATTAGGTAACTCTAGTATGATGAAGACTCTCAGTGGCTTGGGGAAGAAGCCAGTGTGATGGTGTTTATTGTTACAGCCCAGCACCTGGCATAACGCAGGGGTTCAGATATTTTAATTGACTGTTGAAGGGATTGAAGTATCAAAACTTTGAATCTTTATCATTGAAGGTGCACAGGAGATGCTACGAAGACCTTATATACTAGAATTCTGTTTCCAGAATGTAAAGATTTATCTATCCACACACTCATTCATCCATCCACTTACCTGCCCACTCCTAGACATCTATCTACTCGTCCACTCACCCACCCATCCATCCATCCTCTCTCCACTACAACAGTGGTTTTCAATCTTTTTTATCTCATGGCACACTTGAACCTATAAACTTCCATGGCACACTTAAATTATGTTAATAAAAAAAAAACAAGAGAAAAATCCTATGTGGCTTTGAACTTCTTTTGAAAATAATTTAATTAAGTTTCGTGGCACACCTAAGAGCCTGTCATCGCACACGGTGAAATGGAAAGTCACTGCCCTATGAGGTTAATTCTGGCATTATCCATTTTGCTACTTCAAGGTTAATTCTGGCGTCATCCATTTCGCTACGTCAAAAGGTGAGGAAGAGAGGATGAAAGGATGCCCTCTATTAATAACATCAGTCCAGGAATTCACATTCTGATGCCTGGTAGGCTCGTGAAGTTGCCACCTTGGTGCTCAGTTACCTGGGTTCAAATCCTGACTTGGCAAGTTCCCAACTAAATGACCTCGGGCGAGTCTATTTACTGTCTATTGAATGGAAAACATATCCTTGCAGATTAGGGCTGTGAGAATTGAATGAGATAATATGTGTAGAGCTGTCAGGACGATGTCTGGTAAATGAGGAATACTACGATCAGTGTCAGCTTCTGCTTGGGAGACTCTACCAGCAGCGTGGAGGCTGTCTAATTCTGCCCTCCTGTGCGCTGACCCCCGGGGATCTCCCCTCAGAATTGCCTCATAGCAGCTCCCTATTTTCCATATCACTGCACCTCTGGTACACTCAAGGGTCTTTGCACCTGGATCTTGGTGTGGTGAACCCACTTTTGGGGCCCCCTGGGCCCCCTCCCCCTTGACCCACCCCAGGAGACTCTCTTATCCATCAGTGGCTGGCTATCGGGGTACTGAGCTGTGTGGTCTGCCTGACTAGGAGCCTGTGTCTCTCTCTTCCTCCATCACAGGGAATCAGACCTCTTCTTGCTGGACAGCCGCACGCTCTGGGCCTCGGAGGAGGGGTGGCTGGTCTTTGACATCACAGCCACAAGCAACCACTGGGTGGTCAACCCACGCCACAACCTGGGCCTGCAGCTCTCAGTGGAGACTCTCGATGGTGAGTCCCTGGCCATGTGGCCACCAGTTCTATGGTAGCCTATGCCTCAGGAGGACCTCAGAAGGGCGCATGCTTTTCTCCATCAAGAGCAGCTTTCCTGCAGGCCCCAACCAGTACTCAACGTTTAGCCTTTTGATACAAACCAAACCCTTCCCCTCTTTGCGTGATAAGTTCACATGGTTGGCCACAGCTGAATTGGATCTCATGGCCCAAAGGGTCTCATGTCAGCAGGCAGCATCCCTTTTATTATAAATGCACAATCTTACCCGGCCCCCCAAATATTTGCTGCATCATAACCTATACTTTAACTGGAATCCTTGGTGACAGCGTGGGACACAGGACATTCTGAACTTTTCTGCCTTGTAGGATGGTTAGCAGTAGCCCTGGTCTTCACCCACTAGATGCTAGTGGCATCTCTCACTTGTGATACCCCAGACTGTCTCCAGACATTGCCAAATGTCTCCTGTGCAGCAAAATTGCCCCTGGTGAAAGGCATTAGTCCTTCCCATGGTAGAACCGAATATGGCTCTCTTGAGTCCCAAATTCTTGCAGAGCCCATTGTTAGCCCGTCCTCCCACCTCTCATTCCCCATCACAGATATGCCTCCTTTGAGAAGGGCAGAAGGAGGATGAGTGGGGAGCTGGGGCTGTTTCTGGCAATTCTAATTCCTCCCCCAACAAAGTGTGTTTCTAAAAAGTGAAGGTGATTTCTTGATGTGTAGCTCCTTTACACCAGTATTAAGAAAAATAGTTTTTCCCATTTATTTTTGAATAGGTAATACATGCTGCTGGCTCCAAAGTCAAACAGCATGAGAGTGTGTAACAGTAAATAGCTTCCTTCCAACTTCCTTCTCCCAGCTGTAGAGTTCCACATCCAGGGGCATCTGCTGTTTCCATCACTGAGTATCTTTTCAGAGATGCTCTCTGAGTATTTAAATAATTACGTAGAGAGTCTGCTTTTATTTGTTTTTTCTTTTTTCTTCCCACAAATGGCGGCCTGGCATATATGATATTCTCCACTTAGTGTCTTATCTTAGAGATTGGTCCCGTCAGCCACTGAAGAGCTTCCCTGTTCATTTTAAGGCTGATGTATTCTGCATCCATGCAGTGCAGGCACTCATGTGCTGTGTGACACTGGACAGCTTCCCTGGCCTGTCTGAGCCTTGGCTTCTTCATCTCCAACATGTGGTGATAAAAGGGCCTGGGCCATTGGATTATTATGAGACTTAGTGAGTTAATATGGGAAGAGTTTTATTATAAAAATAGTGCTGGGCTCTGCGCCTGTGGCTCAATCGGCTAAGGCGCCAGCCACCTACACCTAAGGTGGCGGGTTCGAATCCCCAGCCCGGGCCCGCCAAACAACAATGATGCCTGCAACCAAAAAATGGCCAGGCGTTGTGGCGGGTGCCTGTGGTCCCAGCTACTTGGGAGGCGGAGGCAGGAGACTCGCTTGAGTCCAGGAGTTGGAGATTGCTATGAGCTGTGATGCCATGGCACTCTACCCAGGGGGATAGCTTGAGGCTCTGTCTCAAAAAAAAAAAAATAGTGCTGTAGTGTGCGTGGGAATCCCCTCGGCCCCTGGTGAAATGAAGACTCTGATGCAGCAGGTCTGGGGCAGGCAGAGGCACCTGCATCCCCAGACAGCACCCTGGTTTTGCAGAGGCTGCTGCCATCTGGACCGCACTTTGAGTAGTGAGGGCTTAGAACACACACCCTAAATGAGAGCCGTTATCACAACTGTTGTTACCACTGCCCAGACTGACCTGTCTCCCCTCCCCCTTCCAGTGTACCTCTTGGTGTTTCCGTGTTTTGCTCTCACAGATGGGGCTGCAGTGGGACAGCTCATACAGGGGGGCATTTTTCAGTTGAGCCAGTGAAACTCTCAGATAAGTGCCTCAAAGTGACATGGTCTATTTGCGATTTTGATGGACATTGTCACTCTGTCCTCTTTAGAGGCCATTCCACTTGCTCACTCACCAGCAGGGCATGAGGGTGCCGTGTCCCTTTCTTGAGTTCAAGCCTCTCCTTCATCCATCGCCGCTAACCTGGTAGGTGGCAGATGGTGTCTTGTTGGACTCTGTGTGAGCTGGAGCATTTTCTCATGTGAGCCATTTGTACTCTCTTCGCTACACATGGTCTGTCCCTGTCCTTCACCCTGTGTCCCAAGAGGCGGTTGGTCTTCACAATTGTGGGTTTCAGCAATTTGAGCAGCAAACATTTTCCTAGTTTTATTTATTTATTTATTTTTGACGTTGCTCATGCTGGATTTTTGCCACGTGGATCCAGACCGTGTAGCTAAGTGGAATCACCTTTTCCTTTATTTTTCTTGGACCTGGTCTCTTTTCCTCTCTATCAGAGGTCACTGCTTTGGTCTGGAGCTTGGGGGAAAAGTCTGGCCAGAATCACGGGGATGAATTATTCAAAGCATGGTTTAGGAGGCCCTGATCTCTTTCTCTAGTTCAGGGACACAGCGGTAGGATGTGAGGACTTGTGGAAGGTCCGAGTGAGAAAAGAGGGCCCGTCTCACCTATCCAGAACATTCCCTGTGCCTGAGTTTCAGAAAACCAGGATTACTCACCTAAGGCACATGCCATGTGAGGGGACTTCAGAGTTGGGGGCCACACTCCAGTTCCCTTTCTCCTGGTGGTACCCTCACTTTCCCCTTCCCTGTTCCTCTTCCCCATTCCTTGTCCTGACACCTAAAGGGGACCTAGAAGGCACCGGAGCACCCTCTGCTCTGAACCAGGGTTGGCAGCTATACCCTGCCAAGCTGCCAATCACAGTCAAATTCAGCCCACAACCTGGGGTGTTTTTTTGTTTTGTTTTTTTGTGGCCTGTGGACTATGAACAGTTTTAAATGATTGGGAAAATCAAAAGAAGAATAACATTTGTAACACGTAAAATTCTGTGACATTTACATTTTGGTGTCCACAAATAACATTTTACTGGCACACAGCCCCACTCATTTGCTGATGTATTATCTAGGGCTGCTTTTGTGCTTTAACAGGAAAGTTGAGTCACTGTGACACAAGACACTGTGGCCTGCCATGTGGAAAATGCTTATTATTTTCAGGAATCGTTTATATTAATAGTTGGTGACCTCTGCTCCATACCAGCATTTCTCAAACTTTGGTTCCATGAAATGTCAACAGATATCCCAGGAATAAAGCAAAGGGTTTCGTGGTCACTTGCAGGTGAGGAACGCTGGTCTGGATAAACAAAACAAGTTCCTCTGCAGGACTTATCAGAGCATTTATTCTGCTGACATCCCTGTGAGTCTCTGGATAGGAGATTGCATACAAGGATTCCAAATGCCCCTTGCAATAGAATCATTCAACTCTAACTTTTCTTTAAAAGCCCCTGTGGGACATGCTGGGGTAAGAGTAAAATGAAGTATGTGGCCAAGACGATGTCCTTCCCCTCTGCAGAGTAACTGTTTCCCTGGACTTGTGGTTGATGGCCAGACCTTCCACCTGAACCCTGCTGGGGCTTCTCCATCTTGCTGGCCCAGGTCTGATTTTACTCCTGAGTGACCAACCTAGTGTCAGTTCTTCCCTCACCTTCCTGCCCCAAACAAAGTTAGAACCTTTTGTCCCTTTTGCCTCCAGCTTCCCTCCTCCTGCCCCCGGCTGTCAGTAAGGCTTAGCATTGACTGAGGCAGCACGTGCTGGTGTCAGCTTGGGTTCTGGAGGAGTCAGCCTCCCCAGGTTCGAATCCCAGCCCTCTTGTCTCTTCCCAGGTGACTCAGGGTGAGTCACTCTATGTGCCTCATCTGGGAAATGGGGTTAATAATAGATGAGCTCATGCAAGTGAAGGGATTGGTTGCTCAGTGTGCGGCAGCTTTACGCTGTAGCCTCGTGTAATTGGCACAGTTACCCAACCAGGGAGGTGCTGTCACTGGCATCCTGTGGTGCAGGTGAGGAAACTGGGGCGCTGCATTTGGGCAGCCCACCTGGGGACTCCTGTCTTTTCCTTTTAGCCCAGTGGCAAAATGCTGTCTAGACTCAGGGCAAGGATTAGATGCTGTGCCCCTGATTCACTAGGACCCTGTGGTCTCCCAGGCAGAGCACAGGGGACTGGGCATGGACGCCACTGCCCGGGGACTTGGCCTATCCAGGTGCTGCACACGTCTGGGCAGTGAGATTGCCAGGTCAGGAAAGGACCACCCACCTAGGATTTTGGGCAGGGCAGCAGGGGGGATGGCCAGTTGGCTGTGAAAATTTTGTGCCCTTTGGGGGATGAGCTAAGAAGCAAGTGAGTCCAGCGTTTCTGAGACCTCAGGCTCATGGCTGTGAAAATTCCTTGTTTGTCCTACTACAAAGGTTCTCAGGCCCTGTGACTGTCAGGGTTCCCAGGAGGGGCCAGAACATGCAGATTCTCGGGCTCCACCCACACCCACTAACGGCACATCCTTGAGGATAGGCCCAGGAATAGGCTTTGTTCACAAGCCTTTTGGGTAGTTTGGGGCCTGGCATGGTGACGACACAGTGGCAGAGCCCTGCCTGGCTCCCAGGGTTCCTGTTTATCAGATGGGCCCAGCTGGCAGGCTCCACTCCGGCCCTGCGTCTCAGCCTGTCTGCCAGGTGCCTACCCGGCACAGGAGAGTTGGAGGAGGCAGGGCCACCTAACCCTCGCCCTGACTCTTGGCAGAATCTCGGCTACCAGGTAGCTACACCACGTGTGAGCGGAGAGGGGACTCCCTGGCAGCTGCCTGAACATCGGGTGGTCTGGTCGCCTCACAGCAGCCTCAGTGTTCTCGCCCACACAATAGGCACGTTGATGGGAGTAAGCGGCCGAGCTGGCTTCCATTCTAGGGAGGCGCAGGTGTCACAGACGCTTGGCCCCAGGCGAGCCCCTGCTTGCCTGAGTTATCCACAACTCTCGAGCCTAGGCTAGGCGGGGCACTCACTTCCCTTCCCCGACCACCCAGCCAGCGTGCATCTGTTCCCTCTCCCTCCCAGCTGGGCCCTCCTGGTGGTCACCCTGTGAAGCAGCACAGCTGGGGCTTTGCTTTGCCCTCTTGGTGGGGGGGAAGCCCATAAACTCCTCGGGCACCTGCAGCTCATCAGGAGGCAACCAACTGGGGACCCTGGGCTCATCCCTGGGGAGGGATGCACTGCAGGCATGAGGGCTGGAGTCTGTTTCTCTCCCTCAGCACAGAAGAGAGGAGAGGCCGCCTGCTCCCCTGGGTGGGCCACCAGGCTGCACTTCCCACCCCTGGCCCAGGCATGTCCTGCCCCCACACTGGTGCTGGGGACCTGGGCACAGCAGGAGAGGCACCTTTAAGCAGAAGGAATCTCGCTGAGGGCCAGGCCCTGAGCTCCAGGAGCACATGCGGCTTCTGGAACCAGGATGGGCTACTGGCCCCTGCCTGGGCTAGGCACAGCCCCTTGGGTCACTCCTCTGGCCTCAGCAGCCCGTCCAACCTCTGGGACTTGTTTCTCTGTTCCTTTCATGGTCGTAATAACATCACCCATTCTGAAGGGGACAGGGAAGAAGAAGAAAGAGACTTCACGGAGTGCTGAGCCCCGGGCCCGGGCACCTGTCTGTGCTCACGAATGTTGATACTATTATTGTTGATTGTTTTGGTTCTGACAGTAACCCTGCTGGGGAGCACCTGCAACCTCACTCACGTTTTACAGATGAGGCAAGCAGGGCCGAGCAGCTGAGGAACTTGACTGAAAGTCTCCTGGCTCCTGGGGCAGACCTGGGATTCTGACCCAGCTTCTCGCCCTTCCCTGGTGTGTGGCCACTGGAGCTTGGAGGGACGTTGTGTTAACAGTGAGCCCCTGGGGGGTGCCTGGCTGGGCTGTGTGGGCACAGATAGGCCTAGAGTGCACTGGGTCTCAGCCAAGAAGGAAAGTGTTTCCAAAGAACCCAGAAGATGGTGGGCTTCCTGCAGGACTGACCAGAGAAGCCCCCTTCACAGAAATGGCTGAGGCTGCATTTGAGTTTCACAAGCTCGTCTCTCTACTAAAATAAGATTAAAGAGTATGTTGGTATCAAGATGAATACATCTTGGCTGAATTAAAAATGAAAGCATTCAGTATTAAAACTTCATGTCTTGTCTTCTGATTTTTAAGAGACATTAAAACATTTTTGAGGGCCCCTGAAAGCACCATTGGCCCTGAATGATGGTCTCCATTGCCCCAGTGTCCAGTTGTTAGAACCCACAGGCAACAGCCTCTTCACCCACCTTGGCTGAACATATATTCACTCAACAAACATTTGTGATGTGATGTGCCGAGGACTGTCCTAGCACTAGGGGCACTGCTGGAATGGGACAAGGGACAAGAGCTGTTGTATGAGGAGGCAGACAGCGCACAGGGGACCACATGCTGAAGGTCACGTAGGGTTGTGAGGATACGTTGTTAGGTGCTGAGCAGCTCCGAGGGCTTCCGCTCCTCTGCAGCTCTATACCTGTTTTCCTGGTGCTGCCTCGAAAGCCTGCTGCAGGGAGGTGAAGATCGCTTTGGGCTGGAGAGACGCTCATCCTTGAAGATATGGAATCACCTGGTTATTTGCTCCCAAGAACAGGACTCCAGCATCTTGTCCTGGTTCACTGGGGTCTGCTCCTCATCCTGATTCACAGAAGAATCACAGGAGGGCCACATCAATCAGCGCCCCCCTCTCTGATGCAAGATGACAATCTGGCAGCCTCCTCTGTCTCATCCCACACTTCCTCACTGGGGACCCATTTCTCCAGCTTGGCTTGCACATGCCCTACATCTCCTGAGCTTCGAGGCCATGGGGCATCTCTCCCCCTACTTCTCTGCCTCCTGAAGAAGGCTGGGGGTCAGAAACATGTGTTGTGAAAGTCCCTGCACTCACAGAGCCCCAAGCCCCAAGCCCCAAGCCTCTCTCCTCTGGCACATGAGAACACGTGTCCTAGTTCTTAATCACCCCAGATTCAATGGGATGGGATTGCGGGGCATGTGCTGCCCAAGTGTGGCGCTCAGCTGCCACAGCTGGGGAGGGGGCAGGGAGGTGTGCCACTCGCCCGCGGCGGCTGTGGAAACTAAGCCCAGAAAGCCAAGGTTGCTGAGTGATCCCGCCCACGGCGCAGCTGGCTCCAAGGTGCCTTCACTCCTCGATTGCTTCACATCCTGTTTGTCCAGAAGCTGGAAAGGGAGAGAAAAGAAGAGGCCAGTGACCCACAGCTGGGGTCGGCCCTCCCAGGGCTGGGCAGGCAGAGGTGGTGCGGACGAAATTGGGTACGTGGGGCCAGGCAGATGTCACAAGTGTTAACTGTGTTCTCACTTGTCACTTGGGCCTTGGTCCATCTAGAGAAGTGGCTGGAATTAATGTTTTCCACAATTAATGAGGAACATTCTTATCCTTTGAGCCTTGAAGGGGCAGCCAATCGCCTTGGGCTTGGAAACAAAGAAGCCACAAGAAAGCCAGGATGCTACCCTCTCTGTGGGTGGGTGGCATCCTTGATGTTCCTGAGAGGCCCATTTGTGCTCCCGGCCTGCACTCGGGGATCCTCCTACAGAGCTGGCCATGCCCCTCTGGGCTAGCCTGCTGACTGCAGGGGCCATCCAGGGTCTGCCAGCAGAGCCATGACACACTGGCTGCCCCATCCTCAACTCACCTTCCCTGAGTCCTGCATCTACCTGGCTCACCTCTAGAAGGTACCCCGTCTGGGCCTCAGGGAATCCTTCCTGCCTTTGCAGACCTGGTAGGTCCCCTATGCCCACTCCTGGGCATCTTTCTGAACCTTGGGAGTCTTTACTGCCCTCCCCCCACCCGACATCTGGCTGGACTTGTTGGCAGGTGGTGCATGGTTGAAGCCACAGGTTTCAGTCAGCTGGACCAAGGTGTGGACAGCATCTCTGCCCTCCCTAGCAGGGGGTCCCAAATAGCTGACTTTGTACCTGAGACGTTGTTTCCTAATCTGTAAATTTGGGGCCACAGTCCCTACCTTGAGAGGTTACAGAGGGGAGCAATGGGTGGAATCTATAGGCTTTTCTTTTTTTAATCTCATTAACCCTCAGCTAAAAAGGAAAATGTTTTCCAACTTTCCCAAAGATGTCAATTTTACAGTTAATATGTTGTGTACAGCGTCTTCCTGCCTAGATCAGTTAATCCACCCACCTCAACCTGTGTGTCTTGTAAGTTTGGGGCTGGCTTCCTAGTTAGTGTGACTCATTGGGTCACTTATATACAAACGATCAAAATAAAAAATTGTACACAGTAACTAAAGCTGATCTATTGTACCATCATAAAACAAAAAGGAATTCTTCTCCTCCAAAATAACTTTCTTCAGCCCTGCTGGGGTTGAGACGTTATCCATGTGCAGAGCCACCTGTGTTAGGACATGTTCCAAACCCTCGTGCCAAGCGTGTCCCTCTGTGTCTGTCCCTTCTAGCAGCAGCTGGTCTGAGGGACCTTTCCCTCTCTTGCTCCCTCCAGAGCCCAGAGCCGGGGCAGCCTGGACCCACAGAGCAGAGCTGGGTCCAGAACCAAGATGTAGGCATTTGTCGAATGAATTGTTCAGGCAGCATTCCGTACATCATGATGTGACTCCTAATCTGATTAACTCATTGTGATGAGGACCCCATCATCTCTCGGGCTCTGCGGTTCAGTCTGCATGGCCACCTGGTCCACACCGCCGTACGGAGAGCTCGCTCTCCCCCAGAATGTTCAGCCTGCCAGGGGGTATTTGGTTGTCATAATTTGGAGAGATGCTACTGGCACTAGAGCGAGCGCCCGGGGGCTGCTGAGGTCCTGTGATGCACAGGCAGCCCCCCCTCCACAAAAGGATTGTGTGGCTCTATGTCCGGGCTGCCCTAGTGGGGCCCACCAGCTGTGTTGGCCACGCCAGGCTAGTGAAAGTGCTTTGGGCCCAGAGTTAAGGCTGGCATCTATCTGGAGCAGTGGGCAAAGGGAATGTCCCGACCTAACTTGTTGGACTTGGAGAAGGAGGAAGTGGCGTGAGCATCCCCGGAGCTGAACCAGAGCGCTATGGGGCCTGGAGGAGGGGTGGACAGGAGGAGATGGCACCTAGACCACCACTCTCTGCTTTCTCTTACCCTGTCCGTTCTCACACAGCGTTCGGCAAGGGCCTACTGCTGCAGAGCCATGCCACGTCACTGTCACTCCCTGCCCAAACCCCGGCCAGGCTCCGGGAGGCCTTGAGGGCCCCTGCCTGTCTGTCAGCCTCGTGTCAGGTTCTGTTGTGGCCTCACTGTGCCTCAAACAAGCCACGTGCATCCCGTGGGTCTGGCATTTTCCCTCCCCTCCGCCAGGAAGGTCAGTGGCACCTGTGTGGATCTGAACACCCTGGAGACCCTGTTCCCTCCCCTCGGTCCTGCCATGTCCCTGCTGGGGCCGTGGGTCCCTGCATGTGGCTGTCCGACAGCTGGAAGAGCAAGGCTCACAGCAAATAGCTGTGCACAGCGTTGGGGTTGACGAATCTGGAGGAGCATCAGGTTTTCAGGCCAGGCATTTTTATTTTGCCCTAAAACCCTTTAAGGGGGGTGGGGGGGACACAATTCCTAGGGGCTCAGTTTTAATGGTTTCTTTTATAGAATTGTTCAAATTATAGATGGGTGAACTCGAGAAAACCCCGCTCAAGAATGCAGGAAAGCTGCACGTTAAAAGGGGTTAAGGTAAAGTAGTGGTGGATGAGGGGAGACTGGTTCTCTTAAACATTAGTTGTTAAAAAACCAAAGCGAACCTCCTGGTGCCGATCTGGGCCAGAGGCTGGGTTTCTTGACTTCTGGCCTGTCTGGAGGACGCCAGGTGAAGTTAATTCCAGATGTGGACAGCCGGGACCTTCCAGAAGCCATCCTTTTTGTTGGCCTCTGACCCTGTCAGCTAATGTGGGGGCATCAAACCTGCAAGGACTGGGCATCTGACTCTTCAGCCAGCCTGACCTGGGCTCAGAGTGTACCTTGTTGCTTCCCAGCTGGGTGTCCTTAAGGCAGGTTATTCAGCCTCTCTGACCTTGTTCTGTCGGGAGAAAACTGACTTTGTTTCCATCTGATGCTTCTTTTTCCTTGGGAGTACTTATCACCACCAGACGTGACATCAAGTATATATTTGCCAATGACCTCATGGTTGTCAGAGCTAATTGAGTCTGCCCTTCGGACCCAGTGGCAGAGCTCAGGACATTGAGATCTCTCCCTCAACTTTCTTCTCCTGGTTTCTGAGACCCCATATCTTCTCGGTGTCTCCCTGTCTCCTGTCCAAACTTCTTCCAGATCCTTCCTTCTGGACACTGTTACAAAGTCTCTGCCACATTCCTCTGATCTCTTGGTGGAAAAGAGAGGCCACTTGGGCTCTGTCTTCACCTTACCTGTCCCGGTACATGCTGTCCACAAGTGAGCACGTCAGTCTCCCAGTTTTAAATCCCGTCTCTGTGCTGAGGACTCCTGGGTTCCTGTGGTTTCCAAGCCGCTGTCTAAACTGCACCTTCTGAGCTCTCTCGATGTGCAGGGCTCTGCTCTGAGCTGCATCTGTGCATTTGGTGATGAAGGCAGGACTTGGAATCCAGGAATGCTGGCCTGGGCCCCGCTTCCTCCCTCACCAGATCAGAGCTCATCTTTCCCATCCATCGGGCCCAGGCTGGGGTGGTCCACACTCACCCGTCGGTTTCCCTGGGTGTCAAGAGGGGATTTTGGACAACCGCGGCTAAACCATGCTGCATCCTGCCTTCCACTCTTTGCTCTCCTGCTAATTCTCCAACCCCCACCTCTGCCTTGGTTTCCCCTTCTTCCTGGGACTTGGGTCAAGAGTGTGTAAGTCTCATGACATGACTCTCTCTCCTTTTATAAGCTTGGCTAATGTCATAGGTTTTTCTTTCAGAATATAGCTAGTACCTGCCATGCCCTGGTTCAGATGTCACGATCTAGTTATTTGCAGTGTTAGGTTTGGAGGAGGAGGGCTGGGACCTCCCCGGACATTGTTTTTCAACTGCCTGTGACTATGCATTTATTTCAAAACAAAAAAGTTAAAACCAGAATAAATTCTGAAGATGGATTTAAAAACCTAACGATTGAGGATCTGCCCATTTCTCCCTGGCCTCACCCCTAGGCAGCCAGGGGTGAGGCCAGGGAGAAACGGGCCTGGGCCTGATGGATAGGAAAGGTGAGCTCTGGTCTGGTGAAGGAGGAAGCGGGGCCCAGGCCGGCATTCCTGGTCCCCGGGGCACAAGTTTCCTGCTGCCTCCCCACCAGCAGGAACACAGCTAACAGGGAGTTGTCTCACCTCTGTCACAGCTGTGTCCCAAGCCCCTAAGACAACAGCTGGCCTGCAGTGAAAGCTCAGTAAATGACAAATAATGGACATGTGCGTGTTCGTGAGGCACGGATGACGCGGTGTCCGTGCAGCCCCTCGCCTGTGCCCCGCCCCCCTGGTGACCCCTCTTCTCTGCTCTCGGCTGCTTCCTGTCTAGGGCAGAGCATTAACCCCAGGCTGGCAGGCCTGATTGGGCGGCACGGGCCCCAGAACAAGCAGCCCTTCATGGTGGCCTTCTTCAAGGCCACGGAGGTCCACTTCCGCAGCGTCCGGTCCGCAGGGAGCAAGCAGCGCAGCCAGAACCGCTCCAAGACGCCCAAGAACCAGGAGGCGCTGAGGATGGCGAACGTGGCAGGTACTGCTGGGCGGAGGGGGCAGCACCTGGCCAGGAACCCAGCAGGGGCTCCTCCTGGAGTCCATAGGTGGCTCTGGGGCAGAAGTAAATGCCCCCAGATCCTTTCCTGCTCAGAGCTGGTTGTCTTAATTCTGTAAAAGTGGTAAGTTAGTTTAGAAGTGGGCGTAGTGGCTCATACCTGTAATCCCCACACTGAGGGACACAGAGGTGGGAAGATCACTTGAGCCCAGGAGTAACATAGCAAGACCCTGTATCTACAAAAAATGAAAAAATTATCCAAGTGTGGTGGCACATATCTGTAGTCCCAGCTACAGGGGAGGCTGAGGTGGGAGGATCGCTTGAGCCCAGGAGTTTGAGGTTACCGTTGAGCTGTAATCGTGCCACTGCACTGCAGCCAGGGTGAGAGGGTCAGACCAGGTCTCTAGGGGGGAAAAAAAGAGGTGCAATAGGAAAACCTTCCTGTAACAAGGTGCCAGTTGTGTAAATTTATTAATAGACCACACAATAGCTACACTTGTAACCACATATAGATATGCGGATATGGAGGAAACCCAGAACGTGTGGGGAGAAAGACCTGGGGCAGGGAGAGGGTTTGCTGCATTTTTAATTTTTTTTCCTAAGATAAAGAATATTTACTTTGGAGTGGTAGTTTCTTTAGAATATATTATTTGGGATACTTATACGTTTGTTTGAAAATTTTTTTTTTTTTAGAGAGACAGAGTCTCCCTTTGTTGCCCTTATTAGAGTGCCGTGAAGTCACAGCTCACAGCAACCTCTGGGCTTAGGCGATTCTCTTGCCTCAGCCTCCCGAGTAGCTGGGACTACAGGTGCCCACCACAACACCCGGCTATTTTTTTGTTGCAGTTTAGCCAGGGTTGGGTTTGAACCCGCCACCCTGGGTATATGGAGCCGGTGCCCGACTCGCTGAGCCACAGCGCCGCCCTGAAATGTTTTTTTTTTTTTTTAAGTGAAAAAAGTTAAAAACAGGGTGGCGCCTGTGGGTTTGCCCCCCTGGGGGATCAGGCAGACGCTAGCATTTCAACAACACTCCAAAGGGTCCAGAAAGTGCTGCGAGCCTAGGCTGTGTGAGAGGGGGGCGGGGGCATTGGTACCCCTTACTATGGGGCCTTTTGCTGGGGATATGGTGAGTTTTAGACCACAGGTCTTCGGAGTGGCTTCTGTGTCGGCAGATTCACCCTCAGCTGTCTTCATGGCTTGCTGCTCACACCACTGCCCTAGGCCAAGGGAACTTAATGTGTGTCATTTCTCCCTCTCCCCCGGGTCCTGCTTCGTCTCCTTGCCAAGCAGAGAGCAGTAGCAGCGACCAGCGGCAGGCCTGCAAGAAGCACGAGCTGTACGTCAGCTTCCGCGACCTGGGCTGGCAGGTGAGTGCTGGGCCATGCCGGGTGGGCTGGCGGGTGAGGCCGGGGCCGTACTGGCAGTGCCTCCGTGCCCGTGCTGTTAGGTGTCGAGGGGCCTAACAAAGAAAAAGGACTTGAATTTAAGGACATAGGGGTCTCATGTAAGCCAAGAGCAGAAAAGCAGCTGAGACTCAAACCTGACACTGTGGACTTGAGCCTCACTCTCTGGGTGAGCCTCATCCACATCCTGGTGTGGCTACTGTCCCCAAATCCAGCTGCTTGGGGGAGCCACCACCACCTCCTCCCTGTGTGCCCTGCTCAGATACCCAGAGAAGGGACTGATGGGCCCAGCGTGGGATGGGTGCTGAATCCATCAGCTGTTTGTTTTAGGAATGAGGCTGTTCCCTCTGGAGCCATTTGGATGAAGTGTGGCCGCAGGCAGAGGCTGAGTCTTGGTGAGCACCTGCAGTTAGCTCCTGTGTGGTTCATACTCCACAGCAGTTCTGGGGCATCCTCATGCCTGGGCTCTGCTCTGAGCTGCACGTGATACTGTATTAATGGTCTGTCCCACGGAGCTCAGACATCCCTGGGCAGGGCACTGGCAGAAGGTCTTCAGGGGAAGGGGTGGTATCTCCTGCCCCTTGGCAGCTTGTAGCTTAGAGAGTCCAGATTCTTCCCTGGGTGTCATGTCCAGGTACACTCAGGGCCTCCATGGCCCCTGTGGCCACATCCAGCTCAGGGTCCTCCTGGGAGCCTGTCCTTGGCCCTGATGATCATACCCACCCTTGAAGAGGTGCTGGGCAGGTGCTAGAACAGATCCCAAACTGCTGGGGCATCTGCTGGAAGATTCTGTGCACTTAAGAATTACAGAGGCACGTCCTGATTGCTTGTGCAGCATATTTGTTCCAGAGGCAGGCACGGTGTGGCACGCCAGGTGCTGTGCAAGGCTATCTGCACCGTCACCCTAGGCCATTATGGCTGGTAGCCTCTCTGGCCGGTGGTGCACCAAGGCATGGAGGTTTTGTTTAAGGCAAACTGCTAATGTGTTGCCACCTTGTGGAGCTTAGCTGGTGCCGGGGCCAGCTGCTAAGACATCCGTGCACCCTATCTGTGCCCATGGCTATCCAGGAGATGCAGCCACCAGGGTGCCCATTCCAGGCTTGGCCCAGCCCCTGGCATACTGTACTGGTTTAACCCCCACCACTCTTTCTTCCTGCCCCTGCAGCCCCCTCAGGAGGGCGTGGTCCGAGGCTTCGCCCTTGGGATGTGGCTTAGCATGGTGGCATCTCGCCCACGGCTCAGGTTTTCTGTGAGACTATGGACACACCCAGGCCACTCCCGGCTCTCTTCTCTCTCCCACAGGACTGGATCATCGCGCCCGAAGGCTACGCTGCCTACTACTGTGAGGGGGAATGCGCCTTCCCTCTGAACTCCTACATGAATGCCACCAACCACGCCATCGTGCAGACGCTGGTGGGTGTCCTATGGTCTCTGGGTGTGGTCAGCAAGGCAGAGCAGGCTGAGGGGGGCCACAGGATCCTCCTAGTGGTTGGCCTGAGTAGATCTCTGCCCGAGGTTCCATCATGACTTTTGTGGGGCCCTTGCTCCATAAGAAGAAAGAAAATCCAGAATTATACTTTGATCAATGACTGCATTGGTATAAGGATAATCTCCATAGTTTCTGACCATGAAGTTCATTTATTTCCTCTAACTGTGAAAGTAATTGAAACAGTTCCATGGGCTCCTAAAGGTGTTACTAACAAAGCCCTGGGCCCTGGCCTGGCCTCTGCTGGGGGCCCGTTGTCCTAGGCAGTCAGGGCACATCAGTCCATGTTCAGGGAGAGTCAGCTCAGGCCTCCGCACCGACTCCAGCCCCAGCACCGCCTGCTTCCCTGCTTCCCGGGGACAGAGCTCCGTCATCCTCTCCTAGGCCTCAGCTTCCACGTTCAGTCATTCACGGTCTTTGTTGTGTGGATCGAGAATCTGCCCTGGGAGCTGAGGGCACTGCAGGGTTAACACAGTGTGACTGTGGACTCAGCACCTCATTTTCCAGTGGGTGAAATAGTCAAGTAACCAAATGAGAAATTTTAGAGAAGGGGAGAGTTCTGAGAAGGCGGCAAGTAGGCTGACTCGGGGAGGGGGAGTCCTGTGGGGGTCCCGTGGGTCGATTCCACTTTAAACTGTGGGGTCAGTGGGGAGACTTAGCATGATGATGAGATTACGGTGCCCAGCCCAGGGTGACACGCAGAAGATGTTATGATTAGTGCTGTATTACCAACAGCAAAAGTGATAAGAATTAGGGATTTTGTTCCTTTGTTTAGTATCCCATGGGTCACAGGAAGAATTATCTGTCCCCCTGGTGGCTAATCCAGCTACTTCCTTACCAGCTGTGTGCTGTGAAGACTCTATTTATTTTGGTCCCCTTGTCTGAAAACCAGGGACAGTCTAGAACTGAGTTGTACAGGTCAGGTGCCTCGACTGGGGCTTACTTGGTGACAGCTGCCTGTGGTGGGGGCTGTCATGGGGGCTGGATGGCAGGGCGTCCCCGCCTCTCCCCACTGTCACTGTCCCACCTGTGTTCCAGGTCCACTTCATTAACCCGGAGACAGTACCCAAGCCCTGCTGTGCTCCCACGCAGCTCAACGCCATCTCCGTCCTCTACTTTGATGACAGCTCCAACGTCATCCTGAAAAAATACAGAAACATGGTGGTCCGGGCCTGCGGCTGCCACTAACCCCTCCTGAAAACCAGACCCTCGGGGGATCTTCTGGATCGTCCTTTGCCCAGCCTGGCTGGGAGTCAGCAGACCAGCCGCCTTGTGTGGGACCTTTCCTTCCCCTGCTCCATCTTTAAAGGTGTAAGCGTATTAAGGAATTTGAGTGGCAAATGGCTTTTGATCAGTTTTGGGGCTGCATCATCCAGTGGGCAAGATTCTACAGGCTGCTGCGGGCAAAACCTAGCAGGAAAAAACAAAGAAAATTTGCCTGGCTAAGGTCACTGGCTGTGAAGTCTCAGCTGTGTTCGGACTCGTTTTCCAGAGGTAATTACGAGTGCGCCAGCCAGCCAGGCCACCCAGCAGCAGGGGAAGGGGGCGTGGCAAGGGGTGGGCACACTGGTGCCTGTGCCCAAGGAATACTGACGCGGAAGTTCCTGTAATAAATGTCACAATAAAACGAATGAATGAAAATGGTTAGGATGTTATAGATATATTTTCCTAAACAATTTATCCCCACGTCTTGGTTTATTCTGATTCATAAACAGAAGCTGCGTCCCACAGAGGGGTGGGTGTTGCAGGTTTCACTCTGAGGCTTGCAAGGCCCCACTGTTTACCAGACTCGCCCAAATCCAAGATCTGGTGGGGAGGAGAGAGGGTAGATGTCTGCTCGGAAGAGGGCAGGGTGTTGACCCTGAGGGAAAACTAGGTTCCATTGTCCAGCTGGGTGTGTGGTGGCAGAAATTAAAATAGGCGTGGGCAACACTTGAGATTGGCCTTCCAGCTTGCCCCTAGGATAGGAGCTCCCTGTGAAGTTGCAGAGGGACAGAACCAGGGCAGAACTTGCAATGGGACCCTGACATGAGCAGTCCCAGGAGGCTGGTTCTCAGTGGGATTGGTGAGCAGGCCTCCACCTGTCCTCTACGTGGAGTCCTCCCTTCTCCAGCTGTCACTGTGCTCTGTAGCTCTGATCCGGCAGGGGTGTCGTGGCTGTCTCTTTTCATTTGTGGATCCCTGTTACAGGGTCTGCAAACGAATCAGCCCCTCGAAGTAAGGGAGAGATGGCCTACTAGGAGGTCTGATGGGTGCAGGATGTGCCGGACTCAAATTGCAAACAGAAGGATCTAGAAGCTGTGTTGAGGGTGACACCCTAACCAAGCATCCTAATTTGGAGGGGGCATCTCTGACCTGGATTTTGGTACAAGACCCCCTCCCATTGGCCAACGGGTCCCTACATGGTGTACACCCAGCTCCGGCCGCAAACGCTAAGGCTTGGGGAGGGCTGGGTTGTCTGGAAATATTTATTTCCTGCACCTACAAAAAGAACAAAGTTATCCCTGCAAGACTTGTGTCCATGCGATCCAGTCTACTAAGGAAATGTTTCTCCATTTCGATTAAGTTGGTTCCCAGAAAGACTGGGGTTCTGTTTTTATTTTCTTTTATTTTTTTCTTCCTTGGTGGTTTGGGCTGCAGCTTTGACTCTGCCCAGCGCTGCATTTTGCTTTGTTTGTTGGTGAGTCTGGGTCCTTTTGTGTGACTCCCTCCTGGTACAAGTTTTCTCACAACTTAATGACCTGATCAGCATCATTTGTACATTTAAACATGTAAATAGTTGTTATAAGACAAAGAAATTATTTATTACCACCTGAAGCCCTTCCTAAACCCTCCGTTAATCCCTTGTTCAGGACAATGAGCTTGCTGCCCTTAGACCTGTTTGTTTTCTTATTTAAGACTATTTATTAACGGTTGGACCAATGTACCACGGCTGTTGCATAGAGCAGTTCTTAGTGAAAATGCTGTGTAAATAGACAAAATAAAAAGGGTTTGACTTTGCAATAAAAGGAGACATTTGGTTCTGGTTCTTGGGCCCGTGTATGTCTGTGTGTGTTGGTTTTTTTCTCTCCATGCCTAGATATTGAAATTCCCTCAGTTTGCTAAGAATTCTCTGCCTTTGCCTCCACCATTAACATGCTCTTTATCTTCCAGGCCTCGCAGAGAAACAGGCACGCGTCAGCGTTAGTATTTGCTGCAGCTGTTTGGGGCTCCAGGCAGGAGAGATGGAATCAAACAACAAATGTGAACTTGGTAGGCTCGACTACAAAGATCCTTGATTGAATTACAGTGCAGCTGTCAGCAGCTGTTTCAAAGAGGCAGGGGGTAAATTAGCTGTGTTTACTGCTAACATAGTTGAAAGATTTAGTCATCCCAATAAAATAGAGGCACAAGAGAGAAAAGGGCGAATGGTGCACACCCAAAACTTGAAAGCAGAGCCAGCCCCCGGGCCAACATTGTCCAGCATAAGTGATTCGGGCAGTTAGGGCTGCCACTGGAGCCCAGCTCTGGATGGGGATGTGGATGACCACAGCAGGTCTGGGGAAGGCACCAGGGACCCAGTGCCATACTGTGCAGTGTAGAAGTGTGTGCTGCACTTTGAAGTGTGCCCTGAGGTCCCCTAATGGATGCTGTTAGAATCCCAGCCCCTGTCTTGGTCAGCCTGCCCCCTCTTCTCCTATGGCCTTAAACGAAGCAGCCTCTCCTAACAAGTTCCAGCCCCTGTGATTTCCAAACCCTCCTGTCATTGTCCTGATGCACGGTTTAGCTTTTGTTCTGTTTTCCAGGCTGAAGACCAGAGCCACAAACCAGAGGTCCAGATGTGGCCTACAGACATGTCTTATTCCCCCTGCTTGGTGTTTATACTAATTTTTTTAAATGCAAATTCATTGCCAACATGTTTTCAAAAATCAAAAGATTGGGGTGAACAAAAACCTCCCCAAATCTGGCTTCTCTTGCAAAATCAGCAGGCCTACCCACCCTGAGCCCCATCCTGGCATGGCTGTAGCAGAGGGGCAGCTGATGCCACAGTCTCCACTGCTCCCGCTTGTCTTATACAGAGGGGCAAATGTCAGTTACTGTTTTTAAAATTATAGATACCTAGTTATTAGTACTCATGTTCCTCTTGAGAGTAGCAAAGTAAAAGCTAAACTAGGAGAACCAGGCACTTCAGGGAGGACAAACATGCTTTTGTTTACTGCTGGCCCACTTCCTCCATCCCCCCCACGCCAGGGCAGGGCCTGTAAGGCACATGTGTTTGTGGTTACAGCGCCACAGATGGCCTCACCTTTTGCCTTCATCTTTCCCCTCTCCTGGTTTCTGCCTCTTTCGCTCATTTTTCCTTTAGGGCATTTTCTTGCCTCTCCCATCAATCCTGCTCACTGTTAGACACAGACAGGTAATTTCACTTCCTCAAAGCCCCCCAGCTGATATCCTCATTACTGAAACTAGAATTTGAACCCCTTAGCCTGGGCTCAATCTCAGGCTCACCTGAGCTGGAGTCTCCTGGAGCTGCAGGTGAAATGGGATTCCTGGCCCCCGGCTCCAAGAGTCAATCTCTGTATCCACGGTGCTGGACGTCCTTCATCTATGCGTTTGACATTTAGCTTTAGCTTCCCCATGGCTGGGGCTGACACCTCAAACCTTGCACACTGGGCATCCTTTCCCTCTGTCCTCTCCTCTGTCACCTGGTGACAGCAGGGCATGGATGTTGCTGGGAGGGTTAGTCGGGGCTGCTGGGGCCGTCTGCAGCAGAGATTCCCCCACAGGTGTTTTGAGTCCTGCCCTTTGTTCACGTCTTTCGGAGCAGGTGAATATGTGGGTGTCCCGGAGCTGCCATAACAAAGTACTGCAAGCCAGTGGCTTAAAACAATAAAAATTCATTCTCACGGTCTGGAGGACAGAGGTCCAGAATCCAGGTGTCGGTAGGGCTGCACTCCCTCCGGAGGCTCCAGGGGAAGGTCCTTCCTCCTGTGTCCTGGGTCTACTGTGTGCCCGGCACCATTGAGGGCGGTGGACACAGGGAAGTTTCCATTCAGCAAACGAATAGTAACCAGCACCACATCAAGACACCGAGCTCTCTTCCATAGAAATAAAAAAATGTCTGTGTTATGACTGCATGGTTATAAAAATGAATATAAACCTGGCTGAATTATATTCATTTTTTTTCTGATTTTAAAAGATATTAAAATCACACTGAGCTGCAAGGGAAACTGGGAACGATCGACCTTTATTCTGGGTGGCAACGTGCACAATGTCCATCCCTGCAGGCCCTTAGAAGTCTCATGTCCCTCACCCCCACCTTGGGCACTGTGTCTACCGAGTTTAACGGAGAAGCCTGTCCTGAGCGTGAGCCTCTTGGTGCCAAGTAATAAGTAAGAGATGGCAAGGTGGTCAGAGAGGGCTCTGAGGGCCTCCTCTTGGCTGAGACCTGAATGAAGGGCACAGCGGGTCACGAGAAGGGTGGACTTCCTAGAGGGAAGAGCATTTCTGCCCGAGGGACCGGCATGTGCCAAGGCCCTGCGGTGGGCCTGCTCAGGGGCGGTGGGGAGGCTGTGGCTGACAGGTGATCTGTCAGGAGGAAATCAGTGAGGGGAAGGGAGGCTGCTGTGCTTCCACTTGGGCTCTGAGGGCCATGCGGGGCCTTTGAGCTCCATATACAGTGCAGCGGGGGCCGAAAGAAGAGCTGAGACATGATGGCAGGGGCGGGGCCTGAGGAGCTTCAAGGAGGAAGCAGCATTTTATCCCCTCGCGTGCCTGTCAAGCCTCTCCTCCTCTGGGGAGGCTGCTCGGGTGTTCAGGGTGGGAAACAGCATGCGGTTAAGTTCACATGTGGAGGCGGCTGAGAGGACAAACACTCACTTCCCCTGAGGAAGACATCTGTGCCTTCTTACAAATATTTATCTGGGATAGAGGAGAATTCTCATGCCACAGAGCAGGAGGCAGCGTGTGCTGGGCAGAGGGGCCTGGGATCGGCTCCTCCTTACCCTCCCTGTGCCTCAATGTCCTCATCTGTGAGATGGTGTGGTGCCTTCCCTTATTTGGAATATTTAAGATCAGCTGCCTAGACAGCACCTGTGGCTCAAAGGAGTAGGGCACTGGTCCCATATACTGGAGGTGGTGGGTTCAAACCTGGCCCAGCCCAAAAACTGCAAAAAAAAGATCAGCTGCATGTAACAGAAAAAGCCTGAGTAACAGTAGTTGAAAGAAGAAAATAAACATTTCTGTCTCCTTTAAAAGAAGTCTGAAGGCCAGTCACCCATGGTTAGCATGGTTAGCATGCCATTGGGGATCTAGGCTCTTGCCTTTCTGATCTGTGTCTTAATTTATGGCTTCCATCCTCTCAAGCCACCTTACGGTCCAAGATGGCTGCTGGAGTACCAGCCATCGTATCTATGTTCTAGGCCATGTGATCCCTTTAAGCAACCTTCCCATAGATCAGACACAAAAGGTCCACTCACTGTCATTTAGTAAAGGTACAGTCACACTGAGCCGTAAGGGGCACTGGGAACCAGAGACCTTTATTCTGGGTAGCAATGTGCACAGCCCCAAATCAGAAGCCCCAGTCCTATTACCATCAAAATTGTAAAGATTTTGGTGATTGGCAGTTAACTATCTGTACCAGTTTATACACACATAACAATTACCACAGACTTGGTAGCTTAACTCATCATCCCTTTATTCTCTCACTGTTTCTTGGGTCGAGGGCCCAGCCATGTCTTATCGGGTTCTCTACTCAGGATCTCACAAAGCTAAAAGCAGGATGTTGGCACTGTGTTTTTATCTGGAGGTCAGGGTCCTCATCCAGCTCATTTGGGGTTTGGCCACACTCAGATTCTTGGAGTTGTGAGACTGCGGTCCCCATTTTCTTGCTGACCATGAGCGCAGGGTCAACTTCAGCTTCTAGAGCAGTGGTCCTCAATCTTCCTAATGCTGCGGCCCTTTAATACAGTTCCTGCGACTCACAGGTTGAGAACTGCTATTCTAGAGGCTTCTCTCAAGTCCTTCCCATATGGCCATCTTGCAAGATGGCACCTCATTTTTCTAGGTCAATAGAGAAATCTCTCTCATTTCCTTTAAAGGTTCACCAGATTAGGTCAGAACCCCAAGGACACTCTCTCTTTTATTAACTCAAAGTGAATGATTAGGGGCCTTCATTAAATTGGCAAAATCCATTCACTTTGGGGGGTGATAACCACCACATTCACTCCAGGGGAGGAGATTATACAGAGGGCAGAAATCTTGGGATCCCTCTTAGAATTCTGCTCCCTACAGTACCTAAGCCACAGCACACACCTCGAGTTACAGTGATAATACAGGACCCGGCATACAGCAGGCACACAATAAGGTAATGAGGACTGCAGCTGAACCAGGGCTCCTCCCACTGGGAAACCTCCCCTCCCAACAAAGGATTTGAGCAACTTGAGTGGTGAGTTTGACATGCCAGAAATTGTTACCTATAGTCTCAAACTGATTCATAAAGTCACCCCAGCTATATCTGCTTTGTGTCTGGGAAGGATGAGAGGATGGCCGGTCTGAACCTTTGCAAAACAGAGTTCAAGCTTGTCAGTACTCCCTCTGGGTCTGGGGGCCAGGGACCCTTCCCAAGCCACAAAAAAGTGCTTTATCCTTGAGTTCATTGGACACTCACTGTAAGCCTGAGAGCTCCCTACACAAACCATCCTTCCCACTGTGGACTGAAGCCCAGGGAAGCAGAAGTGGCACCATTAACTGTTTGCTAGACGTCAATGATTTTGCATGGACTGGAGCCTGCATGACCCTGGGACACTGCTCACATAGCGACAGCGCCTTCAGGGTGAGGAGGTCAATGTGGCATGACCCTGGCCAGTCCCGGGTCAGGGGTATCTGATATTAAGATGGACCCTCAATCATAGGTCCCAGCCTTTGTCAGAGCCCAGCCCCATACTTGATCTTGAAGCCTGTCCATTCCTGACAAGGACCCTCATGGTGACCTCTTTCAGACCTTTGTTTTCCCTTTCATGTGTGGGTCCATTTCTCCCAGCTCAGACCCCTTCAAGACTTTGGCACTGGCCTTTCTTGGTCTCAGATTTGAGGAAATAAAAATAGAACAGGAAAAACATGCAACTCTCCAAAGGCTTTGGAGTTGTGGCAGCTGTTTGGACAGAGGCGCACGCACCTGGGCTGAAGAGCTGGGCCTCCTTCCCTGGGTCTCCAGGCTCCTCCCAGCACCTCTCAGATGTGGCTGTCTAGGGTGGCCAAGGTGAGGTGAGGACTTGGGTAGAATGCAAGGCCCAGAACTGGCCCTGTACTGAGTGCTTAGAGGCTGCTGTGAGAACTGAGGGTGTCCACACATCACAGGCCCAGAACTGGCCCTCGTGGCCTGTGTTGCAAGACAGACACAAACGATGGGGGCTCTGTGCCCAGGAAGGCCCTGAGTTTGGTTTTGGGCTCTACTGCTGCCATCTTGAATTTATTAATACCTTTTGAACAAGGCTTCACATTTTTGTTTTGCCCTGAGTCTGTGGTCCCATAGCTGGTCATTGCCTTATGTATAGAGCAAGGACTCAGGGTCTGAGTTCAAGAGGGCACCCTCACTTCAGGCCAACTGATATTTGGGGTCAGATCATTCTCTATGGGGGAGAATCCTGTGTGTTGTGGGGCATTTCCCAGTATCTCTGGCCTCTGCTTACTGGATACAGTAGCATTCTTCAGCTGTGACAACCACTAAGGTCTCTAGACTTTGCCACATGTCCCCCGGGGGACACAATCACTCCCAATTGCAAATCACTGCATTGGAAAAGCTGAAAGCAGGCCAAAGAGACAGGAGCCCGGTGTTTTCTTGCGGGGGGGAGGGTCAGTCTACTTTCTTAAGTGAAGGAGCAGGGGTTAGAGCCCCTACTTTGCCACTGAAGACTCCCCAGTGACATCCACCTGCCACCTGGCGATCATGAGTCTAGCATCACCTGCCTCTTTGGGAGGGCTGTGGTGATCTGCAGGGAGCAAGGAGGGGGCAGCTGGAAGCTACAGATCGGTGTTAGAGGACCGTGGAAGAAAAACTCCTATAGTAAGTGAGGCCACTGGACAAAGGACACAAATGATGTATTTCCTATCAAAGAAAGAATTTTGAGCCTCTCGTGAGCTGAGCAAACTCAGGCACACTGCATCATACCTCCCCAAGCCTCAGTTTCCTCTTCTGTAAAATGGGCACAGTAGTAATAACCCTTTATTAAGTAAGATGATGTAAGCATAGTGCTCATCGTAGCCCTAGCGTCTTGCAGCAGCCAAGTAATCCTATTACAGTCCTCAGCTCAAAGCATTCCAGGGCTGCCGCCTCACTCAGCAAACCCCTCAGGAGATCCTGCAATGCCTGTGCCTTCCCGGCATTAGTTTGTGACTGCAATAATAAGTGACCACAACTTCAGTGCCTTAAAATGACACATTAATTCTCTTAGAGAATGAAAAAGATCTGGTTCTTTCTGGAGCTCCAAGAGTCTTGCCTTTTGCAGCTTTCAGGGTCCCCTGCACTCCTTGGCTTGTGGCCTCCCCGTCCATCTCCAAAGTGCAGTGTCCGCCCCTCTGCCACTCCCACCCAGACCTCAACTCAGTCACAGCTCTTTCTCTGATCCTCTTCTGGAACCCTGTGATGATATTGGGGCCACCCACACGATTCAGGATAATCTTTCTGTCTCAATATGCTTAACTTCATCAGCCTGCAAAGTCTTTTTTATAAGGTGTGATATTCTAAAAAAGAAATATCGGGTCTTTGCCCCTGGTTCCTGGTGCAGAGCTTCTGGAACCCCTGAAATCTCCTGGTAGAGGTGATTGGAGCATCTGTTGTCACTCTCTCAGCCATGCTAGAGTTCATGCTAACTAGGTGGCTCTTGAATGGCCAGTAAAACTGGAACTTGAGCCTCAACCTTGACCCCCTCTGGAGAGATGTGAAAGGCTGGTGGAGTGGGGGGTGCCTAATTACCAATAGTCAGTGATTTAACTGATCGTGCTTATGCAATGGAACTTCCATAACCACCCTAGCGGATGGGGCTCTGATAACTTCCAGGCTGGTGAAGATGCTAGAGTCCTGGGAGGGCGTGAGCTCAGAGACGGTGTGGACATCCTGCAGCCCCGCCCACACCCTGTCCATCTGCGGTCCCTGAGTTGTATCCTTTACGGTAGGTGGTAAATGTAAGTTAAATGTTTTCTTGAGTTCTGTGAGCTATTCTAGCAAATTATCAAGCCCAAGGAAAAGATTGTGGGAACCCCAGATTTATAGCTGATCAGTCAAAAGCACAGGTGACAACTTAGACTTTTGATTGGCATCTGAGTTGAGGGCAAGACTTGTGGGACCCCCTTAACCTCTAGGGTCTGTATCAACTCTGGAGAGTTAGTGTCAGAATTGAACTGAATAATTTGAATTGAATTGAATTGAATGACATGTAGTTGGTGTCCAGAGAGTGGGAGAAGCACCCCACACATTGGTATCAGAAGTTTGTGAGTGAATTCATACATGGTCACACATACCATCTTTTGAAAGTGCCACACACAGGTCTCAGGGATTAGAACAATGACATCTTTGAGGAGTCATTATTCAGTCCACCAAAACCCAACCCATCTCCTCTGTCCCCTCACAAGTTCTGCTGTGGCCGCACCCCCCTCCCGGGTCCCCACACCCCAGGAGGCTCCTGCCTTAGGACCTTGGTGCTGGCTCTGCCCGGAGACAGGGGATGCCATCCCTGAAGGCAGCTGTCAGGCTGCTTGCAGACACCTTCGGGTCTTTGCCCAAAGTGACCCTGTCCAGAGTCCTCTGACCCTTGTTGCTGACTGAGTCTCCCCCTGGCACTTTGCTCTCTTGTCTCTTGCTTTCCCTCCTGAGCGCTGTCATCCAACATACGGGATACCATGTAGCACATGGCTGGTCTGGCGCTCTGGAGGGCTGGGCACACAGCAGAGCTTACCAGACACTTTGATGGGTAAGTGCTACTGTTACTCATGCTGGGGATCAGGTGACAGGGCTCTGCCTCGGAAAGGGGCTGCAGCTTGTCTTCTGGGCCTCTCCAGGTCAGAGGGAGGTTGACATCAGGACTCACAGGCCAGCTTCTTCCGACTCTCCTTGGCCGTAGCTGGGCAGCATCTTGGGATCATCAGGGGAAGGTTTCTCAGCTGTGCCTGGAAGCAGTGATTTCACCTGCACCCCTGACACCACAGAGGCCTTTTCTGCTTTCATTCTAGAAAGGAAGTGGCTGGGGGAAATTAACAATGATGAGGTTGACCTTAGATGCATGTCCGCTCAAACTCACGTCATTGTTTAATGCCACAAGCAAGCTGCTGAGTTGCAGACTAAATAGTCCCAGGAGAAGTTTACGTGTGCATGGTGGGGACAGCTATGGGGTGAGGGTGGCCCCTTGGACCACCATCTACTCAGAGGCCCCAATCTTCTACTTGACCCCGGATGCTGCATAGCTAACTTAGTAAGTTAGAGAAATGCTGAGTAAAACTGATTTCAAATGCTAAAGAGAAATTAGCAGAGAAATTACATATTTGAGCTTCGACCCTTTCTAACTGAATCCAGGCCTGAGATCTATTTTAGAAGATTTTATCAAAAAGCATCTTACACCTGCCCTCCAGCCAAGAGTTGACAGCAGCAGCTTTGCCCATCACCCTGCGAGGTCACCTTGGTCTGTGTGTAGGGTGGCACCCAGAGGTGCTGTGAGGGGGACAGAAATAGCTGCTCTGAGCAAATTCCTTTCCCAGCTGCCTTCGGGGAAGATGATTTTCCAGCCCGCGGAGTCTCTCCCGCCCTCCAAACAGGCACTGGTCTTTGTTCCACCCTCATTTAGTGTGTCAATGAAGGAAAGGATGACAGATGACCTGGGCCCCCATCCCAACCTGTCCTCTGAGAGGTCCCTAAAATAATACCATTAGTGGGGCCAAGCGGGGGCTCCTTATCTGTGGAGTGCTCCTGCAGATAAGGCTGGGCAGTGTCCTCTCGGCAGTCCTCAGCTAAGATGGGGCAGCAGCCACAGGCCTCAGAGAAACTGCCAAGGTCTTTGCTTCCAGACTAGTGTGATGACATTCTGAGCAGTATAAACAGTCTGGTGGCTCAATGTCTGATTATGCAGGTGTGACATCAGTGGTGGGGCCTGGCACACCTGGGACCTGGTGCCCACCTCCAGTCATGTGAGCGTGGTGACCTGCTGCCACCTCTGCCCATGTGTCCTCAGCCAGAGTGAGGCCTGTGAGCCCTGGGGAGGTGGGGGGGATTGTCCTCCCCACCTTTGCCCAGCTGTGACCTGCTGTCCTTGTTGCTGGCCGTGGGGTGTGCTCCCTTGGTATCAGGCCATACGTGTTTCCTGGCTGCCCGTGCTCTCATCGGAATTCTCCTTTTATTCACATTGGTTGTTCTTGAGTCTCAATTTAGAAATAAAGAACATCATACAGGAAAAGGCAAAAACCTGACCCTAATTCCAACCTTCTCCTCACTGGATGCTAAATGCTGTGAGCATTTGCTGTATTTATCTCAGGAATTGTTTTGCTATTATACCTATACTGTTTCATGGTTGCTGGTTTTTTTGTTTTTTTTTTTTTTTAATATAAAAGGAATAACACTCAATGCTGTAGCTTCTTCTTTTCACTTACTACATGGCAGATGTCCCAGGCCCACAGGCCCACCTGCAGTGACCATGGGGACCGAGCTCACACACTGGCTCCGTCGCTAACCAACTGGATTATCTGGGGCAAGTTCTGTTTCTCTCACACGTAAGTTATAAAATGGGGTTCACAACTGTTTTTAAACTCATAGGAATGTTGAGAGAATTAAATGAGTTAATATGTAGAGTGCTTAGAAATGTGTCTAGTTCAAAGTGGCCACGAATCAAGTGCTGAATTATTCTTACCATCACCATCAAGATCAGCACCACCACAATCACCATTATCACCACCACCATCACCAAGTTGACCACCATCACCATCACCATCACCATTATCAAGTTCACCACCATCACCACCACCATTGCCTTCCCTTTGCCTACTGTTCTCCACACATGTGCAACTGTTAAGTGGCTTTTGGGCAAGGAGGCAAGAACATGCTGGGCTGACACTGTTAAGGGACCACATCTGAGAATGGCAGCCAGCCAGTGTGGCCACAATGAAGTGGAGGGTGGCCTGGCCATAGCCCTCAGATACTGTCCTGGCTGCTGGATAGAGACCTGGAAACTCAGAGCATCCCCACTGGGCTGCCTGAGAGAGTATCCAGTTCAACACTAACCCCTCTCTACCAGCCACATGAGAGAGTGTCCAGTTCAGCACTAACCCCTCTCTACCCACTCCACAGATGGAAAGACTGAGGCTGAGAGAGGGGCAGGACCTGCCATGGCCAAGCAGCAGAAAAGAGGCTGCTCAATCAGGACTGGGCCCTCGCTCACGGACTTTAGGCTGCTCTCTCTGAGCCTCTGTGTTCTTACCTGTAAAACAGGGGTACCTGCTCCTTTCTTGGTAGCCCTGGCTCCGGCCTCCAGCCCCCTGCCACCCACATCTTCCTACCCCTGGGGCAGCACTCCTTTCTGTTGAATACCTGGGATGCACGCCCTCCATCACACCTATGTCTTCCACAGAGAAACAAGGCTGGA
Organism: Galagoides demidoff; assembly: GCA_963574575.1. Lineage (NCBI taxonomy): Eukaryota > Metazoa > Chordata > Mammalia > Primates > Galagidae > Galagoides > Galagoides demidoff. The sequence goes on from CAUYQV010062931.1 coordinate 77,663, forward strand.
AGAGAAAAACACAAAATGTCAATTTGGGGGGCATTATCGGTGATGTTTATTTAATTCTTTGTGATTTTCTATAGTTTTAAGACGTTCTCCAATGAGTACCTATTTATATAATCAGAAAAACATTCATTTATATGTGAAATATAAAAATATAAAATAAAAATATATCAATAATATAACACATATATGTATATAAACAAAGAAGACAGACACGTTGGAGGCCCATTGCCTTCTCAGTGAGGCCCACGTGCTCTCCAGTCCCTGTGACCGCTCCGCCCTGGTCTAGCCTCATCCACATCTTACTCTGCCCCAGGCCCACCCTCACCTCCTGCCCGCTCAGGGTTTGCTTGGCCCCAGAAGAGACTCGGGCACGTTTATTTCCAGCCTCTGTTCTGTCGATAACGTGTGGCTGGTCCCTTTAGCATTCACACTCACAGCACTGATTTAGCTTTTGTTCCAGGCCGGGGACTGTGCTACAAGCAGGGTGTACAGCAGGAAGCCAGACAGACAGACACGGCCCCACTCCTCAGGGGCCATCTGGGCTCATAGTCTGGGAGCAGGACAGACAAGGCACAATTCACAGACAGACCCAAACAGGCACATGACAGCCCACGACCCAGAGGAGGATTACAGAAAAGAAACTGTAATGCCCTGGCGGAGAATGACACGGGGGCCCGGCCATCTCGATGGCACCTGGGACAGGTTTTCAGACAGCTCATCCAAGAAGGTGACATTTCAGCTAAGCCCAGAGTGACAAGGGGAGTCACTGTCAACTCAGTCCCACAACCCCTTGTTCCCAGAGGAAACCCGACTCTGTTTGTGTGATGCGTGTTTATTTTTAGTTTTCCACTGAAGCATGAAACCCAAGCGAAAAGGACACAAAACCATCAGAATGAATAGTCACAAGGGAGCACTCCCACCTGGGACAGATCAAGAAGCCACACTGCGGTCCCTGGAGGCTGCCCTGTGCCCCACTGGCCATCACCCCCTTCCTGCCAAGGGTAACCACCGCCCCGAATTCCCACTCTGTGGATTGGTTGTTGCCTGTTTTAGAAAGTTGTGTAAACAAAATATTATAACACGTGTTCTTGCGTCTCCGGCCTCTTTTCCCAGCATTCCATTTGTGAGGTGACCATGCTGTTGTGTTGGCTGTGGCTCGGCCAGTTTGTTCCCATGTAATAGTCCATCAAGGGAGTATAGCAGAGGGGTTTCTCCATTCTCCTGGCTTCTGGCTCAGGGGGAAATGCCGCCGTGGACACTCTGTGAACACTGTGCACACGTCCTTTTGGTGAATAGATGCTTGTGCTTCTCTTGGCTCTAACTGGAGGAATGAGCGAGCATAGCTGGGTCGTAGCATCTGTGACTCACGACCTGAGTCCATTCTGCCGCGCTGTCTTCTCAGGTAGTGGGACCACTCTCTCTGCATCCTTACCCGCAGCATGTGGGTACCATCTCATTCATGCCACATCCAGCCTTGCCAACACTTGATACTATCATTTTTTTTCAGTTGGGAGATTCTGGTGAGCTGTTCCATTGAATTTTGAATTTTCGGATTGGAATTCATTTGAGGGAGGCTTCACAATCACACGTGATTATGTAGGGGCACAGCTGGGACAAGAGACAGAAAAAGGACAAGGTCTCTGCTAGGTGTTGCTGTTGTGCTCGTGAACCTTCCATTGTCCGGGTGTGGTCTGAGCGTTCCTGTCCATTCCCGCAGCCTCCCCTGGATGGGAGGAGGCTGTTATTGCTCCAATTAACGGTGGGGGCAGAAACTGAGCCCAGCTTCACTCCTAAGCTGTGTGTAGGGCACATCTAGGCTGAAGGACTGCATCCTCCTCTTCATACAAAAAGACACAGTGGGCTTAGAGATGGCCCAGAGAACAGGATATTGGCTCAGAGAGTGAGTAACTAGCCAGGGCCTCAAAGCTGAGAGCCAGATCTGAACCCAGGTTTGTCGTTCTCCCAACTCAGCTCCTAACTCCTGCCTGATTCTGTCCACTGGGATGGTCCCCCTGCTGAGGTAACGGAGGACCTAGATTCTATTCTTGCAAATGAATGACGGTTTTTTGTTCCTCTTGGCTTCTGCTCAAGGCCTTGAACTTCACAAATGTGGAGGCCCGTAGATCTGAGAACATGAACTGGAATCCAGGGAAGCAGCTTCTTGCCCAAACCTGTATGTGGATAAAACAAAATAAAAACAAGTGACTTTACTGGCAATAGACCGAGCACAGCATGAAGAGGAGATTTGGCAGCTGTCCTGCCCTCTAGCCACTCTAGATGAGCAAACCTGATAATTTACGCTAAAAAATTCACTTTGCTCTGGCGGTCCCAACCGATGGAGGAGCCTGCCAGCTCTGCCTTGAACTCTGCTCTGCCAAGACAGCTGTGGAAAGGAGAGTGATGCATTTATTTATTTAGGATTTATAGGTGGCCTGCTTCCAAAGGGAAAAAAAAGTTTTTGTGAGAGGCTTAAAAAAAAAACATGAAACTTAAACATGAAAAAATGAGAGGATTAAAAATAAAATTGGAGTAAGATGTTTTTTGAAATGAGCAGAAAAGTCAATAGTGGTAGGTGTCCGGGATGGGACGATGACATGAATGTGTCCAGGGGCCACCTTGCAGGATCTGAGCATGAGGCTCCTGACCGATGATGGACGGTGGATTAGAAAATGGGGAAACCTGGACCCTTGAGTGGGTGACTAACCAGCCTGGCTTGCCTGGGACCGATGGGTTTTCTCAGGATGTGAAATCTTCAGTGTCAACACCGAGAAAGTTTTAAGCAAATGAAGTTGAGTTGGCCGCCCTGGCTCCTGGTAACATCATCCAAGGCACTGAATCCCACAGCACCTGAAAGTGAGACGCCCCCAGGCTTTTTGGGGTGAATACCAAAGCATTCCTTGTGCTGGTGTCTTATTTATTCATAGAAAACTCTCCTTTCATTACTTCTAAAATTTAATTTTAAATAAAAAGTTAAATTCTAATGCAAAGTTGCTAGTAAGATGCAGCTATGTTCTCTTCTTTCCACCACCAGCTTCCATGCACAGTGGGGATACAAATTTGTAACCATCATTTTGAAATTTATTGTACCGGGCACTTGATGGACCCTTTATTTTTTTTTTATTAATTTATTTTTATTAAGTCATTTGTACATAGATCATAAATACATTTATGCCATTATGGGATTCAATGTGTTGACTATTTGTACAAATTGGAGTGCCTACATCCTACTAATCAACATAGCCTTCACCTCATTTACCCAATTACAGCCTTAAGACATTTGTGTTCTACACCTGATAGATCCAACTTGTACTTGCAATATGCTCCATAGGTGTGGTCTCCCTACTAACCCTCCTTCTATCAGCCCACCCCGCTCCCTTCCTCTCTGGTCTCAATCTCCTGAGCTCAGATGATCCAACTGCCTCAGCCTCCCAGAGTGTTGGGATTACAGGCGTGAGCTATTGTGCCCAGCCTCCCCAAATTCATATGTTGAAATCTTAGCCTTCAAGGTGATTGTATTAGAAGGTGGGGTCTCTGGGAGGTGATTTATCATGAAGGCAGACCCCTCATGAATGGGATTAATGCCCATATTAAAGAGGCCCCTTCCCCAGTCACCTTGTGGGGGTATAGCAAAGAGGCATTGTCTACAAACCAGAAAGTGGGACTTCAGGAGACACAGAAGCTGTCAGCAACTTGGTCTTGGATTTTCCCGGCCTCTGGAACTGCAGCAATAAATTTCTGTTGTTTAGAAGTCACCGAGTCTGTGGTCCACTGTTACAGCCACCTGAACAGCCTATGACATTCACCAACCTCTCAGATGGAAAGTGAAGATTAAAAACCTTACGCCACCTGAGTACATAGGCATCGCCTCACACATTCTTTTGATGTATTGATCGCATTTCTGGTAAAGTGGATTTTCAGTGTTCACATAATTATAGCCATATAAATATTATTTACCTCTATGCCATGTAGTATTTTATGGCATCACTTCCTTTCCTGGACAGCCTTTTGTTTTTCCTGGAGTTTATAATTGCCTTTAGAAATAATCTGCTTAATTTTATTCATATCCGCCATTAAGCCTTTCCCCAGCTCTGCAAATGAACTCCAAAACCTTTCTCAGCACAAACACATCAGATAATCTATGAGGTGATTCTCTTTGTGTTTTGATTTTCAGGTAGTTCCTTCTGGTTCCCTCTCAGTGGTTGCCTGGACTGACACAGCAGTGGGACTTGCTGTCACACCCCCTGGTGATGGGCACTCATTTCTGGGTCCTGTGCCTTCCTCACTCATGGTTCACACTGCCATGTCACTTGAGAAAGTGTTCCAGGAGATGTCCAGGGCAAGATACATAGGAGGCAACTCTGAAATTTTAAGAAATCTGAAAATGCTATTATTTTATTTTACACTTTATTAACCCAGTTCAAGTTTAAGAGTAATTTTCCTGCAGATGTCTGAAGGTTTATGAGGTTTGGGTCTGTGATCTTCACAGCTGCAATATTTCCAACATTGCTATTCAGAATTCTGTTCATTTCTGACCCCCTCCTTTCTCTTTGAAAATGATGGAGCTGGGAGAAAAGTACCCACATGTGGTCCAGCTTTTTTGCTGGACTTCGTGGTGTTTCCATTCACTTCCTTTCCATCTTTCAGCATTTCAGGGGGACCTTTCACCCACTATTGTCTCCTCTTCTATTCCTACTGTTCTTCAGGTTTAAAAATCATTTGTTACCTTTGAAGAAAGGTCTCTGCATGGAACAAAGAAAAATCCATATGTTCAATTCCATCTAAACCAAACAGGGCAGGGTGACCCATTGTCCTGGTTTGCCCAGGACTTGCTGGTTTTAAAGCAGAAATTTCTGTGCCCTGGGACACCATCAGTCCAGGGAAGCCTCTTTCTCTGGCTGCAGTACCTGAGTCTCCCGTGCTCCATCACTCTTCTGAGCCTATCTGCGTGTGGTGTCCCCTGAACTAACACTGAAAGTGTCCTTAGCTCATCCAGGGAGGGAGGGTGCCCTCGCAGCCTCAGAAACGATGCAGACCAAATCACTCACGTCAGACACCCGCGAGTGTCTGGAAACGTCCCTGTATTTCTGGAAACCCCAAAGATAAACGGCGTGCATGACTATCATTACTGAAATTGCTGGCTGCAGTAGAGACGTGCAAGCCCAGTGGCCTCCTGGCGGCGCAGCCCCCGCCTGCACAACCTCTGTAATTATAAGACAGCGTTTTAAATTGTTCCAGTCCAAACAAGACCTGGAAGTGCAGAGAGCAGGCTGGTTGTTAGGGCTAGAGATTAACAGCCACCATGGAAGACACTGGAAGGACTTGCTCATGGCCAAGGCCAGGGCCAGAGGTGCTATTCTCGCCGCCTCTGCTGCAGCGGGGTTTGTAGTGAAGGTGGGAGACAGCTGCCCTTTCTCAGCACCCAGTTCTGCCCCATGAGGGCGAGCATTGGGAGGGGGCCCCTTTAATTTGGTTGATCCACATTCTGCCAATGAGACACACACTTGGATGAACTGGAACTTTATTTATTTATTTATTTTTAAGAGACAGAGTCTCACTTTATCACCCTCGGTAGAGTGCTAGAGTGCTATGGCGTCACAGCTCACAGCAACCTCCAACTCCTGGGCCTAGGCGATTCTCTTGCCTCAGCCTCCCGAGTAGCTGGGACTGCACCCGCCACAATGCCTGCCTATTTTTTGTTGCAGTTTGGCTGGGGCTGGGTTCAAACTCGCCACTCTCGGTATATGGGGCGGGTGCCCTGCTCACTGAGCCACAGGCACCGCCCTGAACTAGAACTTTAAATAAAAAGGCAAATATCTTTGGGATGCTCAGAGCTTAGCAGTTACTGACACATTAGACAAAATTAATTTACACAAAGAGGCAGGGAGCCTAGTCCAAGGCAGTGGCTGGAGGGCGGTGTGGCAGAGCAGGGGCTCCTCGTCTAGTGACTGCCTTGGCATTCAGGTCCCAGCCCCATCACTTACTGGCTGTGTTATTTGGCTTCCCTGAAACTAGGTTTCCTCATCTGCAAAATGGATGTGATTTCAGCACGTACTTCATAGGGCTGTTGCAAAGATTTAAAGGAAAGATAAATATCACGTGTTTACCAGATTATGGTAAAGTTCCCATAAGAGTGCACAATGACTGGTGTTACTGTTGCTCTTGTTATCATTCTCGTGTTTATTTTGATACCCTGGAGGAACCTGACTCTGAGCCAGTAGGACTCGTCCCCACCCTGCTGTAGGTGGCCACTGTCTGAAGTGGAAGGCACAGGAAGGAGCAGACCTTTAGCTAAGCGAGACTGCCTGAGTCCATTCTGTGTTGCTATAATAGAATGCCCGAGGCTGGGTAATTTATAAAGAAAAAAGGTTTACTCAAGATTCTGGTGGCTGGAAAGTTCAAGACTGGGCAGCTTGATGGGAAAAGAAAGGAGAATAGGTGTGTGAGATCAAAGAGAAGAAGCGAGAGAGAGACCAAGGAAGCCAGGCCCTTTTTAATGACCCACTTCCATGGCGAGGAATTCAGAGCAAGAACTCACTCACCTGCTACACTGGGGGCCAAATTCCACATCCAAACCAGAGCAGAGACCACAGCTAATGAAATTCATTGGCCTTCCCGTGGAACCGGTTCATGCTTCTCCCAAGCAAGCACATCTTGGCTCCCAAGCAAGTGGCAGACAGAGAGAACAGAGCCTGGCCGATCTCCTGGGAGTATCTCCACCTGCCTCCAGCACTCAGGGTGTTGCCCCACGCTTTGTAAGAGTTATAAGTGCTAAGGAGAGATCCCATCAAGTCATGGGTCTTGGCCAGAGAAAGGCTGAGTGTCTCAGCATGATGTCCACCCTCAGGGGTCATGGAGAAAGGTGAGCAGAACATCCACCACCCCCATCTCTCTAACCGGCTCCATAAACAAAGGCGCCTCCTTCCAGGTCTCTTAGAGTTCAAGTTCCCAGGCCGGTAACACTTACTGAGCAGAACTTTATAACTCTCCGTTTCACATGGCCCTTCCTTTAAGTTATCTCCCCTGCCAGCAACAGTGGAACCTATTTGGAGCTATGGGATAACCGCAAGGCCTTACCCTACCCGTTTGTTCAGAGAAGACAAGGTAAGCGGCACCCCATCACAGGTTGGGCGTAGGCCCACTGAGCAGCCTACTCCCCACATCCCGCCTGCCCACAAGGCCAGAAGAACAGCCAGCGTGAGCCCCACTCATTGACAGGTAGTACTCCTAAAATCTCTGCCCTGGGTGGGGCTTATTTGGCATGTTTCGATCACATGACATGTGTGCGGGGTGACTTCTCACTGCACAGACCCTCCCACATGTGCGATGACCCTCACTCACTTCATGCCTTATTCATTTACCAACAGAAAACCCAGGGAAGTGCCTGTGGCTCAAGGAGTAGGGTGCTGGCCCCATATACTGGAGGTGGTGGGTTCAAAATCTGCCGAACCCAAAAACTGCAAAAAAAAAAAAAAAAAAGAGAGAGAGAGAGAGAGAGAGAAAACCCTTGACCCCATCCACCAGGGGGGTGGATTTGAGGCAGCCTGCTCTTGCCACCTGCCAGTTGATGTCCTACTCTATAAATTTTCTTTCTTCCTTGACAATCTCGTCTCAGTAATTGGCTTTCTGTGCAGTGAGCCTAGGAAAGTCCCCTTTACAGGTTTGTTGACAATTCTTCTAACCCAGAGATTTCTGATTAGCTGAGCTGTTCCCAGCCAGGGTCTGCCCCTGGAAGCCCCCTAGCACAGTCCTGCCTCCATCCCTCCATCTCACAGACATGCCGCCTACTGGCCTCCTGGTCCCTGAGGGGCTCTGGGAGCTCAGGGAGTCATGGGGAGAACAATGAACACGTGACAACCAATCATAGCACAGCTAATGAGGGCTCCAACAAGGCCCCTCAGCTCATGGTAGGGAATAAAGGAAGGGAATAAATGAACACAGGAGTGAACGCATGAATGGGAGAAGTCAAATATTTGGTATAGTGGGCAGAAACTCAGACTTGATGGAGGCCCCAGGGGGCCAGAACTGACGCAACTTCCCAAACTCCCTCCCCTGAGTTATCACTCGGTCCCTGTCCACTAATTCTCCCCCTTGTATTCTCAAAAGCCTGGGAATAGGCTGGGATGTTTGTAGAGCATGGAAAAGAGGAGAAAATCGAGTACAGAAAACACGAACTCCTCTTTGGAAGTGGAGGTTGTGGGGTACATAGGTAAGAGAAGCAGCATTCAGAAACATGTTATGCTTTTGTCTCTGTCAAAAATATCTGGAAAAATACTAATGGCATTGATTAATGTTCCTTCCACTTTCCTTCCCGCCTGGAACTTGGATGTGGTGTCTGGAGGCACTGCTGCCATCTTGCAATTATGGGGTGAGAATCAGAGGGTCAGAGAGAGACCTACCCAAACACTGGGGATAGACTAGAGAGGGTGGAGTGGGAGAAGGAGAGACCACCCCACAGGGGTCAACGCAACTTTATTTGAATGCTGACTGCTCCGGGAAGCCCCTCCTCCAGGCACCACCATCCTGACCTCTGTCACGTGTACCCTGAATCAAAGCAAGAAGGCTCCTTGCTTCTTGGCTCAGTCGGGAAGTGGCCCCTGCCCTGAGGAAGGTCTATGTCACTTCCCTACTGGGGGCCCTTTCTGAACTCTGTTTCTGCCTCAGAACTCAGGGCGATGTGAGCAGCAGGAGGGAGGACCGGGCCAGACCCTTGCTCCCTCCTTGTCCGTGGGTTTATTCAGGGGCTGTCCTCGGAGGAGTTGGCAGCGAGTGTGTTTTCCCAAGAATGAAGAATAAACACAGAGAATAAAACAGGGTGGGGGCAGTCCAGGCTGGGCACACAGGCAGGCAGCCCGTGTGAGTGTGTGTGTGTACGTGTGTACACATGTGTGTGCACACACCTGTATGGGCGGGGCACCATGCCGAGAGCATCACTCATAATAGCTGCTGTCTGGCACTTTATAGAGTTCAAAAGGCACTTTTAAACAAATGTGTGTGTGTGTGTGTATGCTGCTTTAGATACAAGCATATGTATGTTTAAATATGTGTATTTAAATATATACATATTTAAACATATATATATATAAACCTGCTCTCTCTATATTTAGTAGCTTTGTTGAGATATAATTCTCTTACTACACAGCCCACCCACTGAACGTGTGCCATGCAATATTTTTGTATGTTCACAGAGTTGAAGAACCACCACCACAATCACTTTGAGAACATCTGAGACATCACCCCAAAGGAAACCCCGCGTCCATTAGCAGTCACTCCCTATGACTGAATATTCGTGTCTCCCTAAAATTCGTATGCTGAGATCCTACCCTGATGTGATGATACGAGGAGGTGGGGATTTGGGGAGGAGATAAAGTGGGACAGATGCCCTCACAAAAGAGGTTAAAGAGAGACTCCCTCCCCTCTTTGAGAGGATATAGCGAGATGATGGCCCTCATTAGAATCTGACCTTGCTTGCATCCTGACCTTGGATGTCTCAGCCTGTAGAACTATAAGAAATACATTTCTCTTATTTTTAAGCCAGCTAGTATGTGATATTTGGTTAGATCAGCCTGAGCTAAGACATTCCCCCATTTCTCCCCATGCCCCTTCGGCCCCCCAACCACTCATCTGCTTCCTGTGTCTATGGATTTTCCAATTCTAGACATTTCTCACAAATAGCATCTCTAGTCTGTGGCTAACTTCCTTTGCTCAGCTCAACCTCCGAGGCCCACCGTGTCGCCCAAGAACCAGTGCTTCCCTCACTCCTGTGGCTGAACCACACTCCACTGTACAGGCAGACCACATTCTGCTTTGATGGGGTGTACATATGTTTTTATTTCTCTCAATATTTACCCAGGAGTAGAATTGCTGGTTCATATGGTAACTCCATTCCTGAGGAATTGCTAGACTCTTTTCCAAACTGGCTACACCACTTTCCGTGCCCACCAGCACTGCACAGGCTCTGATTTTCCCACATCCTGGCCGACACTTGCTGTGGTCCGTCTTCTTGTGACTATAGCCACCATAGTCAGTATGAAGTGCTATCTTATTGAGGTTTTGACTCGTGTTTCCCTGATACTAACAATGCCGAGGATCTTTTCCTGTGCCTTCTGGCCATGTTTACGTCTTCTCTGGAGAAGTATCTATTCAGACCCTGTGCCAGCTTCTCAATGGGGTTGTTCCCCTTCTCATTAGCAGAGCACTTTCCCCGGCACATGCTCCTCTGCCCGTGGTGCTCCTGCAGACTGGGTCACTGTGTCATCACTCCCGTCTCACAGATGAGAAGCTGGGGCCTGGAGAGCTCTCCCTGCGGCCGGCTGCATAATTTGCAGGGCCCAGAACAAAATGAGGCTAAGGAGTGTGTTGGGGGGCAGGGAGTGGGCCAGTGAGGCAGGGAGGGGAGGAAGCTGACGAGGATGCATCTGGGCGGG